>CM034152.1:527179240-527482866 GCA_019776745.2 Taxus chinensis
ACGTTTTCGAATGCAAGGAGTCCCTAACGAGGGATCGGAACAAAATTTTGGTATGTTTATCTGTAAAATTGCCCTTGCCAATTTTACAGGATAACAAGCTGGTACAAAAAAAGAAAATTTCCAAGGAAGAATATGAAAGGTGGTGCCTGTTGACTCATAGGAACAGTTCCACCCTACAAGCTCTGAAGTTCTAGGTTTTTCATTAGGTGGTTGAAGAGGTAAACTTGTTACCATATTTTGAACCTTGATCAAGCTCGAGATGATTTTGGGGTTTGATTAGTGTGACACCGAGGTGGGTAATTAATTGACACCCATGATATGATACAAAGTACTCCTCCACCTACTCAACCACAAACACAACGAACTATCCTTGAAATAAGATATCCCCCTCCTTAACCAAGTCAAATGCCACTCACAAATGATAAAAAGATATATTTTTCCTTCAAAAATATAGTATTAGACGGTATGGGGGCCACAATTTAGTAATTGGTTATGAAAGATATGGAATTAGTGCACAAGTGGGAGTACATGGCCCAATTTTTGATGAAATAAATAAATACTCATTACCATAATCATGCTCAAAGGCACTCATTGTTCACCATCGTAGAGAGATAACCAACAAGGTTTGACCTTGTGCTTAAAATAAAGACAGTCTAAGACTTTTTATAATAATGAATATGATGATGAAATTTAGAATAATGTTAAACACATTGTAAAATCTTAAGTTATATCCCCAAGTTACTACAACATGGGCTAGGGACAAAAAGTAATGTTTTATAATGCCAATGGATGAAAAAAGAAAACATATGTGGTAGGTCATTGTACACATGAAAAAAATTGTTTTTTTTTTTTTTGAATTATGAGTATTGCAAAACTATTATTAACTTATCTCAATACATTTGTTTTATAGGAAAAAAAATATGAAAATTAAGAAAGAAGCAACTGTCTTTGATGCGATTTGAAAGAATGCTCGCAATATTGAATTGTATTATAACATTAAAAGATGAATTCTATTAGAAATAAACAAAATAATACATGAAAAAGAAATCGATGAAACATGAGATGGATACAAAAATATTACTGAACGAAAAGACAGATGTTGATCCATCACTATTTTCATTAGGAAATGTTACGAGGGAGGAGTGGAATATTCTTTCCAATATCAATACCATGGTGCAGGATTTGTAGAAATTGAGAGTTTTAGCACAAAGAATTATACAAACTAAGAAATCTCTACCTCCACTGCAAGAAGAATCTCAAACTGCCCCTATAACACAATTATAAAAAAATTTAGTTTCACCATGTGGCAGGTGTGTCGTCACAATTCCAACACTGGCGTAGGAATTAAAAGATAATGGCAGCTTAATTTCCTTTTAAAAGGTTGTAGGAAGATGTAAGGACACTACGGCTCAAAATCAGAGGTGAAAAAGATGTTTTTTCTTAATTTGTTCTGAGATGAAAATTACCAGAAACTTGACAAAAGAAATTGATGACAACCCAGGATATGTAATTATATTGGCAAAAATGCTTTATGAAAAAGTGGGATGATTCATAAAGTAATCCGCCACTTGTTAGTATTGTATATAAGATCATTTTTGGATTGGAAAATCTATTTTTAGTGGTGACACTTTTTTTGAAGTTCTGAAAAAATTAATCGCAACTTTTAAAATTCAATTTCTGCTTTCTTTGAATGTTTTTTATGTTACTATTTGGAGATGTTTTGGCATGGTTTTTAATGTTTGGGTTGTTTTTTTTATAACAGAAACGACTTGTGTTTTCATGTAGAGATAAAATGTTTATCACACAGAGATGGATCTAAATAAATCGATTAATCCTTATTATAATAATAAAAGCAAATTAAAAATGATTTGTTATATATTAAAACACATATTATCTAGTAAGAACCACTGATACTTATTCGATATGAAATATATAAAATATCAAATCAATTTTTCGAATAGTTCTAGAATATAGACAAGCAATTAGGAACTCTAATCAATTAAAACAGCACTGGAGCAACCCATTCTTCATAGTGTCCTCGATTTCTATTGAATTGGAATGCGTGTTTTGGTGGATATGTTTCAATTCCCCCACATCATGCCACATATTAATTACTCAATCTTCTTTATATAGTGAATTACCATAATCTAAATGCTCTTTCATAGGAAATTTTTTGACAAATCCTAGAAACATACAATCTCAGACACTTTCTAAATTTCCTATCAATCTATTACAAACTTTTGATTTTTAAAAAAATAATGCATTGAATACTCTTTTATATTAAATATATCCTAGGATTATAACTTGGCACAATTCATATAGTTAAAAGTATTTGCTGAAATTTCCTGGAAAAATACTTCTTGAATAAAGCTTCTTTAAAATCCTTTTAATGGAACCTTTTTTTGTCTCCTTGTCTAGAAAGTGAAATTATTTTTTCATAGTAAGAGAAAAATGTTGTGACTGAGAACTCAATAAATTATTTTGTAAAATACATTCAAATATAACACCATTTATCTCTTCACACTTACAAAAATGTTCCATTAGACTATTCGTGTATTTTAAAAATAAATTACTGATGGACTTTTCAGTAATGCCACCAATTGTATTAAAAAACATTGGATTCACAACTCCCATTGCTTCAAGTAATTTATATTTTTTAAATTACTCATGGATCTATGTAAATAAAGGTTGAGAAAAAAAATTCAATTTATTTCGTGTGTCACATAATACTTTTTCATATAAATATGTGTCACTTGTTACTTCTTCCAACTCTGATCCAACCAAAATCTACTCTTCTATGAAAGTGTAAGTGGTCTCCTCCCATGACTATTATACACATATGATCCATTTAGATCTACTTTTAAGTAGCAGATTGGATTCTTAAGGTCAGTTAATGTATGCAATATTTCAAAAACAGGTCTTGAACTTCCATCTAAAAAATATAAATATCTAGGATTCATGCATTACATGTTTTGCAATTGTATGATTAGTAATGAGATGAACACTCTGGAGCATACTTTGTCAAACATTGATCTCATTCAAATTGGAAAAAAAATACCACAGAATGTAAGTAAAGTTTCAATATATGTCAACGCGTACAAAAAATATTTAGCTTATTACTTTCCCTATGGGTATTTATACATAAAAAATTTCAATGAAGGAATTATCCAAATATTCTACAAGTAGGATCATACATGGAATCCTAAGTATCTAATCTTTAAGATATTTTACCATTTTTCACATCCAATTGAAAATTTCTGAAAATTCTAAAAATATTTTTGGACGACTTGATAATATGCATGCAAGTCACGGATGAGATCCTCCACGTAGTAAACAATTTCAAATGTGACTCACAATTTTATAGCCATATTCATTTTATTGATTAAGGCCAATGAATTTTCTGCCTATACGGTGCAACTGTTGTTTGTATTATAACATAGAGACCATTTCTACCCTTGCATTACTGCACCGTCAATTCCAACAAAAACTAACTTTCTGGTTATGGAAATTTCATCCATACCCGTTATATCCTTTAAACTTGACACCGCCAATTTGTAAAGGTTTTCAGAATTGTAATTTTCCACCATTTATGACTAGCAAGGTGATGGCGGTTTTATTATTCATTTACAAAAGTATAGACATGAATATAAATCCATGAGCGGGTTGTCCACCCCTGTGACCTCATAATGAAAGAAATATAAACTTTACATTTTTAAAGCTTCTTTCAAATCCTCCATTTCCACCATAGCAAGACATTTTTCATTTCCCAACCATTATTATCTAACCAATGTGATTGTGGAACGTTATGTAATCCAAGAACTTGATACAAAATTTTATTATCTGAGAAAATATAAAATAGGTCTTCCCTTTTTCAATATATGGAATACCATAGAAAATTTAATACTTTTGGAAAGCATTTTCGTCTACGGAACTATGCCTAATTTTTGTTGGGCAATTATTCCTCCTTTTCATTAGATTTGAAAACCTTTTTGTTCGTTCATACTCTTATGCATACTTTACATGCATATATTCTTTTTCATTTTTACATTTATGAGTCCTTACTATGTTTCCATCCTTCTGCTTTTGTGAAATATCTATTTTTCCACATTTTTTTTCAATAATGTCTAATTTGAGTTACATTGTATGATCTTTCCCTTGTTTCCAACACATATTTTACATGGCAATTGAGTTTTGGAATATCATTACCATTTTTTGGCTCCACAAGTTCAATAAAAGGATATGTGGCTCCTTAGTAAAACTTGAAATCCCTTCCTATTGTCGAGTTAGTCATCTTTCTATTAGGTTGTGGAGCCTATTTTCATGTGAGAAAGTGTTGAAGATTGTACACTAAGAGCATTGTAAACTTTCCACAGTTGTCTCGCCAGGGTTCAAGGCCAAGACCGCAACCCCCAGAAGCAGGGGTTCGAGGGTGTAGCCCCCGAGAAAATAAATTGGTCTTAAAACATTTCCAATTTACTGGGAAATGTGCTTTTCTCATATGGGTGGGATTTTTGACCCATATGTTTATGGGATCGGTTTTGGCCCCTTGTTTTGATACCCATAGTTTTGTAAAATTGGCTTAAGTATTGTCTACTTAGATGGTTTTATGCATAGGGTAAGGTACATGTAACATGGCCAGTGTGTTTTAATTCAGGCTGAACTCTGTAGAGTTTTTTTAGCATGGATCTAAACAGATCTAGTTATTGTATTAAGAGAGCAGTTGCTTTTAATAAAATTTAAGTGATTCTTGGTGGACGTAGCCCAAATTGGGTGAACCACATTAAGCATTGTCTCCTTGTGTTGTGCTATTTTATTCTACACTTTTATTTGAGATCTTTAATTTTTTGCATATTAGTTCTACTGTTTGCAATCTAAGAGGGGTTACCCGCATATTTTATCCCTTATTTCCTAACAATTGGTATCAGAGCTGGGTTTAGTTGCTGAAATGTTGAAATCATAGGGGAAATTTTTATCTTGAGTGGGTTGCTATGGCAAGATGAGGAGATCAAGGGCTTGATAAAGTCAACAGGCAGAATCTCAGTCTTTGGGAAGATGCAAATGGAAGATTACCGTTATCAAAGGATAATTTATATTTGGTATCTGAGAAGGTTGAACAAACCCTCAAGCATGACAGATGCGGGAATGGGATTTGATGGATAGGAAGGCACTTGGGACAAGCTGGCTTCTATCTTGCATCTTCGGTCTTATTTAACGTTTCAAAAGGAAAAAATACAAATAATTGATGGATGATAGGGAAGTGTATTGAAAAAACCCATCGGCTAAATAAGATATTTTTAATGAAATAATTTGGTTAATATGAAGATTTCTGAGCATGTTCGTAGCAGATCATTTAAATTATTTTAATACGGTTGTAAATATTCTAGCTTCGGTTTGTACAATATAATTTGATGAAAAAAGTTATGGCATTATTAGTTTTGAGCTCTTCCTGAGAGTTGGAATAGCCTGGTAATGTGCGTGGGTAAGCAACTTGGTCTTAACTACTCAAAAGTGATTGAAGTTTGGGATTTTGTAGGGGAAAAAGAGTGAGAAAACGTTGTGAAGAAAAAATTGTGGGGAATGATTCTTACTTTAAGGAATCTATTTGACAGTGAAAACTAGAGGGGACAGAAGAATAGAGGAGGAAGCCGTAGGAAAAGCAAAGGAGCGGGAAAGGTCAAGATCCAAAGCAAGATAGTATGCTTCCTGGGCACTATGGAAAAAGTCTGGGCATTGCCAAAGAAGGACGTGGGCAGCTCGGACAAGAAGAAACAATAGGAAGAAGAAAACAAGGAGGAAATGTGGCAAACGGGTAATGTATGTCAGGATGCTTTGATTCTTCTTTCTTTGACAATATTACTGAATCTTGGGTTTTAGATTCAAGGGGCTTCTTCCATGCTTTCCTCCACATAGGCTTATTTTGTTGATTAAATCAGAGATTGGGACATGTTTGGTATGGGTGATGAAGGCCTTGCAACATAGTGAAAAAGGTTATGTTCGGTTAAGATATGAAATGGGAATACTTGGCTATTTAAAGGATGTAGGAAATGTTCCTACATTAAGACGAAATTTGATATCGATAGGGTAGTTGGGAAGTGTGGTTGTATTGTGAATTTCAAGGATCTTGGAAGGTTACCATGGGTTGCTCTGTGGGTGGAAAGATGGTTAAGAAGGTTAGAAACTTGTATTAACCACTTTATAGCCAATAAGGGTGTATCTTGTGGTTTAGAAGAGATTACAAAATTGTGGAAACTATAGGTCGTCATATGAACCGAATGGGCAAGGAGATCATAAACAAGTTTTCCTGGATTTACAGGAAATAGTTTGGATTTCTGTGAGGATGCATATATCAGGGAAACAGATGTGAGTAAGGTTTTCAAGGTTGGACTACAAAGAAAGAGAGTAAGTAGACTTGGCATTCTGATGTATGGGGGTAGCTCAGATATCATCTCTTAGGGTTCAAGTATTATGTTACTTTTATTGATGATGATTTGTGCAAACAAGGAAAGTTTGGGTTTATTGTAGTATAAAACCAAATCTGATTTATTTAAAACATTTTGTTAAATGGAAAGCCTTAGTAGAGAAGGAAACAGGTCTAGCTTAAAATGGTCTCAGGTCTGATAAGGAGGGCGAGTATTCAAACAATGATTGATGATATTTATTCTAAAAAATGGAATCGTAGGAAAAAAGATGGTTTATAGGAACTCCGCAACAGAATGTGATGTCAGAAAGTATGAACAAATAAATAATAGAATGTCTAAGGAGCATGAGTTTACATGGCAGGCTTACATCTTATTTTTGGGTTAGATAGAAGCGGTGAGCATAGCTGTTGGACAGTTGATAAACCCGAGACCCTCAAGTGGCCTTGATGGAGGCATACCCAAGGGCGGGCTTGTTTTATGGTAATGAAAGTTGATTATTCTTCTATATTCGTTGGAATGTGAGGTGTTGTCCATATAGACAAGGGATTGATAGAGACCAAACTAGAGGCCGAAATCAGAAAAAAAACTTTCATTGGTTATGGTGGAGGTGATGACTGTGGTTATAAATGTTGGAGTATTAAGGATAAGAAAACATTTTTTTCGATCTAGGGATGTGGTATTTATAATTAGGAAATTCAGTATAAGCAGCAGTGCAAGATATAATAGGGAAAAATCCAAGAAAGAATATGAAGTGGTATAGAGAGGATTCTTTCGGATGGAAAAGTGACACCAGGAATCAGGTTAGGAACCGCCCCAATAGGAACCCAAAATCATATATTGGGGAGGTCTTCTAGGGTAATAAGAAGAGAACCTGAATTTTCTCTTCTCTGGATTTTAATTACTTCATTGATAGTGGGAGCCAGGCAGGAGTTCTGAAGAAATGCAGGTAGTGGCACGAAGAAGAAGTGGGAAGAGTGGGAGCAAGCCATGGCATGAGGAGCACTCAAGTATTATGAAACTAGACAAGGGATTTAGTGACGCTACCCAAAGGAAAAAGAGAGCATTATAGAAAAGTGGGTGTTCAGAGTCAAAAGCGGCAGAAGGAAGCAAGAAAAGACAAGAGGCCGGTTGTGGTAAAGGGGTGTTTACACAAAAAAAAGGTATATATTTTGATGAGATTTTTGACTCCTGTCGTAAAAAATGACTTCTACTTAGAACTAGTTTTCGGGAATAGGTAGCAGCAGAAAAGACTTGTACTTAAGTAGATTGATGTGGAAATACTACATTTCTCATGGTGATTTGGAGGAGATCTATGTATGTAGCAGCATAAGGATATGAGGGTCAAAGGTAAGTAAGAGGAGCGATGGTGTGCAAACTGAAGAAGACGCTTGTATGGCTTGAAAACAAGCTCACGGCAATGGTATAGGGAAATTTGATTAGCGTCATGATGGGAAAGGGTATATTTAGATGTCATTCTGACCATTGCAGTATTACAAAGAAAGAAATTTAGGATGGAATTTATATATTCTATGTTTGTATGGGATGATATGTTGTTGTAGAAAAACATTGCAGAAAATAAAAAGTACTGAGAAGCAGCTAAGTGAAATCTATTTACAGAAGGAGTGGGGGGGGGCAGCAACAAAATCCTGGTATGAGGATATCTTTGGATAGGAAGGAACAAAAATCTGGACTTATCTAGGAAGGATTCATTAAGAAGGTCTGGGAGATGTAAAATATGTAGGAGGTTTAAACGGTTGGGACTCCTTTGGCAGGCCATTTCAAGTTATCAAAGGAGTAGGGTCTCCACGACAAGAAGGAGAGAAACCATTTGTCCAGGTTACCTTACTCATCATGGTTGGGTAGTTGATGCAGTCATGGTGTTGCACCAGGTCTGATATGGCCATGCAATGGGGAGAGTGTGTGAGTAGATATATGAGGGATCAGGTAGAGATCCTAGCAAGAAGTAAGTGGATCCTTTGGTATTTGGATGAGAGGGGACCAGGGGTTAATAATTGTTATGCTTACAGGGATAAAACAACCACTTTGTGTGATTATGTTAGATTCATATAGGCTGGAGATGAGACAGAGGAGGAGCACAATCCGTATGTTTTACACTGTAGGGTGGGACAATAGTGAGATGGATTTCAAGGACTACAAAGTTGGTGGCTTGTCACCAAGAGATTGATATTGTTGCTACCACAGAGGCAAGTGAAGAAAGAAAGGATTTGGTTACAAACATTACTTGAGGAGTTGCCGGGCCAAGAGGAGGAAGGAAATCTGCATAGTGATAGTCAGAGTGAATACAACCTAGCTAAGAAATCTGCTTCCACTCTAGGACCAAAGCGAGTATAGGTAAGGACCATTTCATCTGACAGCTTTTAACGAAGAGGAATTTGAAGGGAGAAGATTCATATAGTCAGAAATCTACAGACATGGTGGACCAAGGTGGTAACAAGGTAAAAATGAGATCAGTGTTCACTATTGGGGGTCTTCACAGAAAAAACTAGTGAAGGGTTGAGACTGGAGAAGCTGCTTTAGAGGGAAAACTAGTCTCCAAGGGGAGATTATTAGGTTGTGGAGTCGTTTCATGTGAGAAAGTGTGATACTGTACATAGAGCATGTACGACTTTCACGGTTGTATCGCCAGGGTTAGGGCCGGGGCTGAGCCTCTGGGGGGAGGGGGGTGAGATTGGGGTACAGCCCCGAGAAAAAAAAATGCCTTAAACGTGCTGATTGAACCGGCAGGAAGGGAAGGAAACGTGCTTTTCTTAATGGGCGGGATTTTGGACCCATTAGGTTTATGAGGACAGTTTTGGCCCATGGTTTTGATACCCACGGTTTTGTTAAAAATACTAAGCAGTGTTAACTATATGGGTTTATGCATATGGTAGGTAGAATGTAACATTACAGTGTATTGGTTTTGAATTCAGGTGTGAAATTCTGTGAGTGTGAGCATTAGCTCATAAACAAATCTGGGGTATTGTATTGAGAGGAGTAGTTGCTTGTAATAAAATTGAACAAGTGATTCTTGGTGGACGTAGGCCCAAATTGGGTGACACGTTAACTATTCTCTCTTTTTGTTGGTTTTTTTATTTGCAACGTTATTTGAGATCTTTAATACTTTACCGATAGTTCTACTGTTGCGATTCGGAGAGGATTATTCTGCAGACTTATCCATTATTTTCCTAACACTTTTCTTTCTCACATATTTTTTGTAATTTCTCAATTGTGCCTCATTAAGTCTTTTGTAAGGTTGTTATAATAAAGAATAACATGAATTCGTCAATGTCTCATTTTTCTAGAACAGATATTGGAGTATAAACTTGTCGACGGTGGTTTTGGATGAGATTTGATGTGTCCCTTCTTCCTAGTTTGAATGGCATTAGGGAATCAATTTTTTTCATCAATAACATCATCTCGAAATACACTAGTTTCTGAATGTGTTTTGAGAAATGTCTCCTAATAAGTGTTTACACATATAGTCTTAATTATTTTGTACACTAAATAACAAATTCCAAAGAGTAAAAAGTCAATTTAATAATAAACAGATTAAATTTAATTAATAGAGTACAGAAAATAGTAGGGAAAACATATTAATTAAAATTTGTAAATTAGTAGTAAGTTCATCCTGTATTTTTTTGTAGATGGATGACACAAATTTCATTTTTGCAACGGCCAAAATGGCCAAATAAATCACTTACCTTTTACTCTTTTTGGACTTTTGGATCCTTCTTACCCTATTTTCTGGGAGAATCAGGAATATGTCCAAAATACTTGACTGTTGACGATTTTTTAGATCTGGAGATTACATAATATAGCTAGATGAAACGGCTACACGGCTTACGTTAGACCACGAACACACGCCTCACCTCAAAACCCCGCTACCGCGACCATACACTCGAACACCCCAACACCAAAGGCCCAACAAAGCAAGACCAACGTACAAACAAAGTCAACCTGAGGACACCACCAAAACACCCAGATAATCACACCCCTCCATCAAGACAGAATCCCCACACTCCGGAAGAACCAGAGCCACCCCCACCCACTACGACCAACCGCCAACTGGGAAAAAAACCTCACAAACACGTCCGGGGCGCACAGAGCACCACATGCCCAACACTCGAGAGCCTGAAGGGAAAACCGTAAAACAAGGTTGGATGTTACAACCTTCATGGTAGATGTTCAGAAAATAAGGTTGTTCTGGGAAGAGAGTGTTAGGATGAGCGAGGGATGGATGTAAAGGTAGTTTTTGATGGAAAGGTAGCTGGACGGTAAGGAATGGTTGATGTAAAGGCAAGAGGTTATGATGCAAAGGGTGTAGTATTGACGACTCGATTGATGACATAAACATGGTAATCAGGAAGCAATTGAGAAATGTGATGAAAGTGGGGTTGTACGAGGTTTATGATATGTGTCTTTCGATTGGTTGTCCGATGTCCGAAAAAGGAGACACCTATTTTGTTGATAGATTGGATGGTCAATGTATAGGTATTATATCTCGTATGAATATGAGTGCAATTTGTTTAACATTGGAAAATACATGCATTTCATTTTAATCGTAAATAATAGGAGCGAGTTGACCCATACGAAATGACCTGTCAGCCAATTTTTAGGAAAAACTGGGAGGGGTAACTGACTATTGAAAATTTGGCATTTCTAATTTCCAAAACCCCTAATATTCGCGAGCTTACAAAAATTCACCACTAGATTTTTCCCTGCTCCTACCAAACGTGGTAATACTTGAGCGCCTTCCTGTTCACCTTCACTATGATGTTCTTCAACAATAACTTCCAGATTCAAAGCACCTTATGCAATGGCTAGGTAGCTAGGCTGGGTTAGATACGCACCAACGGTTCTCAAACTCACTCTCATCTGATGTCGAAGGGGTCATTTTATTGTTCTTACCAAATACTATAAATACATGATCCTACGGTCCCTCACCTTCTATAGGGTTCTCATCACTATCTCTCATCATCATTCCCTTAGTCTCAATGCCTCTTCAACTGCCCTTCCCCATTCATCATAACACATGTGAAATATTTCCTCTCTCTCTTTATTTCGCTTGGACCAATGCCATCCTTCGCAAACTTGCTTCTTGCGCCTATGTACAATGGGGTTTTAGCATTTCATTGGTAAGTTCTCCATTCACATTTCAATCATCAATATTTTAATAGATAACGGTGTCATGCATAAATATGATCCCCTTGGCTCACATAAAAACTAGAACTTTACTTCCTTAGGGAATGATTATTTTGAATTCATGTACTCCAAGTATAACTATGCAACACACCTTCCCACCAAAAATCTAGAGCTCTAGTCCACGGTACATCCAAATCAGAGAGTGCTTGATAATCATCCTATCTCCACACTTAATTTCTTCCTAAATGAGCACCCTTGTTATCCACATAAGCTTCCAACCACCAATACAATTCTACTGGAAAGAAGCTGAAGAATTTCTCACACAAGAAATCATAGAGGTTGTCTTCTACCCACTTGTATGCATTAAAATCAGGTCATGTTCTCTATCTTTAAGAAAGCACATCTTGACTGTAATGTACCTAAAGCTCAATATTCTCCAAGGAAGACTGAAATTCCACATCCTAAAAGAAGAATGAAAAGAGGTCCCGAAAACAGAACCAAAATTTTATTATTCGGTAGTCAATCACTTCATAAGGTTATGCATATTGGAACTTCATTAAGTCATAATTCTGAATGCTCACCCGAAGCACGCCCAACCACCAGGTCTCTCCTTTACTTCACTATCAAGATTTGGTTAGAGCATAGATGATCATCATAACCATTACATCATGCATGAATGGAGATACAACATACAATATTGGTAACACATATAATAAGGAAGTCATTAAACATAGATAATCAATAATATTATTTGAATTCACATACTACCATGCTCAGATACACTAGCCTTTGCAATCCACACACAATTATCCATCATAGACACATTGCATTACATAAAAAATATTTTGATTACATCCAAACTCATTAAATCTATGTGTTAGACCATGCGCGCATGTAGACCTATCTATGGACCTTCTCTTACACACACATCAAAAGAATACTAAATACAAGAGTGCTATTCCTATTTATACACGGTGGGGACTTTCCCTTCACCGCTTACGTTCATTTTTCCTAATAATAACTATGTTAATCATAGCTTGCATGTTTTTTCCCATCCCTTTTTAACTATAGATCGAGTTATAAATAGCTCGGCTTTATCTTGTTATATTTATCTTGTCTCCACGCGCCATCTTTATCCTTGTCTGCATGTGATTTTCTATTTATAGAAATTTCTTGTGTGCCATGCCATCTTCTAATTTATTTCCTATTTTAGCCCCTTATCCAAATTTAGTAAATCCTAAATCTTATGCATGTGTGTGAATCCTTGCAAGCTAACATGTTCTTCTTTGTTGCACGTACCTCCATGCATTGACATGTCTTTACTTCTTGCTCTTCGAACCTCTGTGCACCCATCTATGTGCAATCTCCAGCTTCTACTTGTGGCTAACACTTATCCATTTTCTCTAAACAACACAAGCCAATATAGGAGGTAAGGATAAGTTTGTTACATTATTTTAGCAAGATTTGAGGGAGTTAAGATTGGAGAATCAGTTTGAGATGGATATGAGCCAATAATCCTTAGAAAGAGTCAAAATAAGTTACAAAAACATGCAAGAAGGATGCTTAATCATGTATGCAGGGAGCTATAATAGGAGAGAAGTTGTATTACCTAGGATTTCATCTAAGCCAGAAATAACATAAGGAGCAGAGACGTTAAAATGTGTGTAATTGGATGAATAAGAATATATATATATATATATATATATATATAATCCTTCAACTTTCTAGAGTGTATGAATAACTAGGAGAAGGTGTTAATGTAGCCCAATAGAGAGTATGAAAACCATGGTTGTGAGAATTAGCTAAAATTTCGTAAACTCGAAAGTTACAGTCAAGAAGAAGACTGAGAATAGTCTCTTTGGGGAAGTTTAAGTAAATATTGAGAATATTACTATTCTATGATACCTATATGATGTCTCTAGAGGAATTCTGAGCCTTTTCAAAGTTCTTAAATTTAAAGAAAATGAAAATAAATCATAATAGTCTCTCTTGGGTCTGTATAACCATGTCTAATGTTTGTCAAGAAGAAATAAGTATAAATAAAATTTTATGTGGTTGAAATGGACCAAACTTATTGAATTGGTGGATTTGGATTTAAGGAGGTTACAGACCAAGTTTTAAGGAGAAATATTAAGTTTTGAGGACAAAAAATAGAAAAACAAGGTCATCCATGTTTTAATGACAATCCACTAACTAGATTTGTTGAGAAATTGTTCTAAAAACAAATTTCATATAGAAAAGAGTTTCTAACAAGGTATAACATGATGTATTGCATGTGTTTGAGGATTTTTGGAGTAAGGATCCATTCTAGGAGCTCATAAACAAGAAGTTAGCTTTTATAGTCTTGTAACAATAATGACTTATTTCTTGAGTTTTACTTACATAGATGAATCAGGGTTACATGTGAATGAGTATCTTATGAAATTAGACATATGACCATTGGTATCTTGTAGGATTGAAGGAGGAAATTTTTGTGTGATAGGAAATCTTGAGAAAATTTAGAGTTAAATACAATCTAGAATCAAAATTTATGAGGTATGAGTTGGGGCATAGTAATGCAATTGTCTTTTACTTGTGTTTTAGAGTATGAACAAGGTTTGAAATCTAATAAGGGATTGAGGAAGGTTAATGTAATATGATTTAACCTATTGAATGTTTTTGAGAAGCCTATGAATGTGTGAAGACATTATATCATTATAAAATTTGTTTTACAAACTTGGAGACCTAAAAGAGACCTAATTATAAAAAAGTGACATTTTAATTGAAGGTATCCCTTTGTGAATCAAAACCTGAAAATTGAAGTGGAGTTATATTCCCATAAAGGGTGTCTAAAAATATATTCATATCTTCATAATTCTTCATGAGATATTCATAGCAATAGGACTTGTATGAAAATAGAGCTACATGAACTAGACCTAATTGTGAATGAGGGGTAATGAGTTGAAGGTCTTGTACTAAGTTTTAGGTTCCAAAAAATTTTGGAGAGCATGAATGCAATAAATGGTGCCTGATTATGTGTTTACATTCCCAATAATCATGATGGATATCTCCCAAAAATAAGGTTTGCAGGAAACTGGGACTAGTAGAGCTTATATTGAGTATAAAGGTGAAATTGATGAAATGGAGTCTTGACTCCTTAGTGAAGATCTAGATGAATGATGGTTTGATATAATTCAATGTGGGAACAGGTGAAAATAATCCTTGAATAAGTGTTTATAAGAAATTGGATTTCTTACTCTTTGATGTTGTTTTTCATTGTTAATGAAGGTGTTAGGTAGGAAACAATGAATAGGGAAAGAGACTATAGGTGATGTCATTGTCTGGAAACATCAACCAAAGGTCTCTAAAGACCAATTTCATTTGAATTAATTTTCCAAGTGAATTGTAAATTTTTTTATGAAAGATCATCATATGCACCTTGATTCATTTTTAACTTCTTATATATGGTTATTTGACTTCATAGATGAAGTGTTGATGTCTTTAAGAGTATATCTTGACATTGAATGTATATAGAGTATGTTTAAGTTGCATAGTCTCATCAAATGGAAATCCTTCTATGCCTAGTGATATTTGGTGCATCATTAAATCCACTTCTGCCTTATCCTTGTCCTAAAAAAAGGTTGTATAATATTCTCATTTTTTATTCCGTTATTATATTAGGAATGGGTGTTAAAATATCTTCCATTTCCTATTCATCCAATCTTGTATCTTCTGATAGAATTATTTTGAAAAAAGGAAAAATGACTTGTTGCATAGCTTCAAGTTCCTCTAAGGAGATTCCATTACCATCCTTTCTTGAATTATATGTTAGAGTACATGTCACCCCTATCATAAATGCCATTGAAATTTCAACAAACCACCAATATTTTCCTCTGTTATTTTTTTTCTTGTAGAAAAATGATGACAAGTTTTCTAACATCCATTTGGAACTTTAACAAGAACCTCTTTTCAAGGGTCATCATCCCCTTGAAATTCCTTGAGAGAACTAGCATGTCAACAATGGAGGGAACTTCCCCCTCCATTATAAGATCATATAGTCTGATTTTATTTTGGAGACTCAAAAGGTTGTGTAAGGCTAACTATACATAAAAATTAACTCAATCCTATGATGTATTATTTTTCTCTCTATGTTCAAAGATTGAGATGGGGTATATTTGATCTACTGAACATGGCTGGCCACTTCATCTCTATTTCCTACAAACTTTCCTAACATTTTTTTTTGGCCAAGTTAGAATCACTACCTTCCTAATAAGTCTTAGGATTTTGAATAAATGTGAAAAAATATCCCCCACCGGTGATTGGTATCGAGCTATACTTTTATCCTTTTCATCTTCTTGATTTCTATCCATATCAAATGTCTTTGGTAAAATACCTTTAGATTAATCCCCTAAAGAGCATCATGTTGTGGAAGGGCCAAAGTATTTTTTACAGTGAATTTAGGTGTAGATGACATATTGTGAAATTCCTAAAAGTAATTATTTGTGTGACTAATACTAGTTCCTCAGTAAAGTTTTTAATTTAAAGAAGCCCCTCCAAAAGTCCTTTTTTCATCCAATTATTATCCAAACCATATTCTACCAAATTATCTATAGGTGATTGTGTAAGATCCTACATCTTCTCTAGCTCAACCTCCAAAGAAACCTCTCCTCTTTAACCCTTATATAGGAGTATTTTTATTGCACTCTTCAAGGTAATTTCCACTCATTTGCTCATGTTTAAAATAGAATTCATAAATTTACTATTCCAATTCCAAAATTGTATTATATACTACTTGTCTACCCTTCCTGAAACCTTTTAAAACAAATATTTTTATTTTGAAATTTCTAGCATGTTGCTAAGGGGAATACTTAAAAGTATGGTTTGAGACTTCATATTTATTACTTTTTGGGTAACACTAGCAATTTTGGTAGAAAAAAATGATAGATAAAGTAGTGTCTTCCCAAATCTTCATACTTTGGACTTGATGGAGAAAAATATTTCTTGTAGAAGAGATTTGTAAATATCTTACAAAATATTTGCCCAAATTAATCCTCAATTTCATTCTAGTTTAATACCATGTTATTAAACTTTTAAAAAAATCCACAAAATTTTAATAAAATCTCCCACAAAATTTTCTATCCCTTGAAGAATATAGTTTCTATCATAATTCAGAGGGAAAAGCATCTAACCTGATGAAAACTTGTCTAAAATTTTGTTGATGCCTTTTGAACGAAAAATTATCCCTCCATTTTTGTGCTGACATAATATTACTTCCAAAATTCCGTTCCCCCCAACTACGTTATCCTTATCACTAAGAGAGTTTAAACCTATGCCAATCGGAAAAGAAAGAGAAGGTTGAAATTATTGCCCCTTTCAAGTTATGCAAGATTCATGCCTTCAATATGGGATATGGCATTCTTAGCCCATGAATTCACCTTACCACACATTGGGAACACATTATTCTATTACAATTATCCATACCCTTATGATCCACATTCATCCTTCTAATAATTATATAATCCTTGTTAAACCTACCACTCCCTCGATGAGGATGCAACCTCCCATATCTAAGTACACATATAAGGGGAAATAACTTGTTGATCATCAATGATACTTGATCTATGGATGTTAGGTAAGCTCGCTTGTTTAAGGATCTCTTCAAAATAAATCCTTTTTCCCTTTATTTTAACAAGACCCCTAGGATGATCTTCCACATTATTTTCCAGAACTACCCTTTAATTAATTTATTTATTTTTTGAATCTTCTCAATATTATAAAGAAATTTCCTAAATAGTTATTTTTAAAAAACATTAAATCTTTAATATTAAAACCAAGAAAAAGATCAAGAGTAAGCATTCATTTTGAGAACAATATCCTCCAGAGGAGTAGAATAAAAGATATTCTTTTCGACCCTAGTGGCCCATTCAAATAGGAAATGATCATAATAAGTTAACAAAACATCTATTCTATTTTGATTTCATAGTTCATCAATCAAAATTTCACAAATTACATTATTTTCATCCCATTTTAATTCATGTGGATCCATTATTCCTCTTGTTTCTCTTGGTACCTAGATAATCTGAAGTGCATCATCTTCCAAAAAATTAATCTGAAGTGGTTCAAAGTTCCTCCTAAAATTTAACAAAATTTTATACACTAGCTATGTAAAATCTTGACATGGATCTCATCCAAACTCACATTTAACATCAAATATATTTTCTGTGTTCTCCAAATCCATAATAAATAAAGCGTGAGCATTTTATATGTCATTTTTGTGATCAGAATGGTGTTTACATTCCCCATCACAAAAGTAATGAAGTTCTTCTCTTGTTTTCCCATCTTAGGTTCACATTTGTCCTCCATAAGCATATTTGCAAGCATTCCCAAAGTAACCTTGAAATGGTTCATCTCCTGGTGATTTGACTCAACACCTATTCTTTCCCCCTTTCATTTTGGTAATATAGTATTAGGAGATTTGTTCCAACAAAAATACCATCCTCTTTCTTAGATATTGTTGGAACAAAGTCCTTCACCCACAAAAATACACCCTGAAGTTCTACTTATTGGTTCCTCTACCTCTAGAGCTGTAAAAAAAATCTCTTTCGCAACTTTATCTTTAAATTGTTCCAATCCTTTTAGGATAAACTCATTATAGTATTTTACCAAATTTTGCATAATCCCTTCCATACATAGAAACCCCTCCACCTCTATAGCTCCTCCCGCATCTTTGTGCAACTCCTCATATTCCTCCATTTTTTTGGTAATCTACTATCAATTCCAATGCTACAATGTACTTTTGCTTACAACCTCTGTTATTTTCTTTGAACTTATTAATAAAGTAATAGGAATACCATTTTTTTATATTTGGAAGGGAAATATTAAAAAATTACTATCACTTAAAAAATATTTCATGAACATAAGTGATTTTTAAATTTAAAGTCTATTACTACATAATTACGAAAAAGATAACAAAAATATTAATAACCAACATTTATTTTTCTCTACTACCTTCTCTATATCCTTAAGTGGATCTTCGATCTACTTCACTATGTGGAGGAGGAGAAGGGATATTCTCTTTGTTAATTTTCTATATTCCTCAATAGTTATATTTACTATAAATAGTGTTCTATTATCAACCACCGTCTTTATAATATATCTATTCATGCAAATATCTAAGTGTGCATATATAGGTCCACCAATAATTTACACTTCTTTTAAGAACTTATAGGACCCTTCACAACAATTTTCTTCTCATTTTATATTCATGTAACCAAATGTTTCAATACTTGGGTTGCCAACTCTTTGTAGGTTTGCCCTCGAAAATGGCATTGTGAATATAGTTTGTATCATAACTTATTCATGTTCTCCTCAATTATGGTCATGTGCTCGTTATGTACATCTAGTGTGGTGATAACACATCATTATGAATCAAATATTTGAAAAAACATATCCATCTACATTCATGCAAAAGGAATATTTTAAAACATGGTTGAGATTTTTTATTTTCTATCAAGCCCCTTGGTTTACTGTATTTTTTGGTATATAACAATTATAAAAAAAAAGTGACATAATAAATCAATAAATAATAAGTTTATAAAAGCTAAACTTAATGACCATAAACAATCATTTTTATGTCCAATATATTAAATGCACAATAAAATTTGATTTATATAATTTTAATTTTTTTTTTTATTAAAGTTATATATTCTCACAATCAAATTACCATCAGTTGTTTGTTAAACGGACATGGCTTCATTAAGTAAGAAGTGAAGTTGACTAAATATTGACTAAAATTGGTTAAAGAGTAAAAGAAAATAATTATTCAAGTCATACAAAGTTATCACGATCTGCAAGTCAAATAAAAATCTTATGAAACACGTCGAAAGGTTCCCTGTAGATGATGGTATCTATTACTATTCCAATGTAGCTTAGGTGGATTGAGATGGGTATCACATGTATTCATCTTCATATTCAATGAAGATGAACACACTGTTTTGGTGAGATGTATTTTTCTAAGTAACTAAATTTTTGGTAGGTTATTTAAAATCCATTTTAAAAATATGTCAATAAATTTATGGGTTCCATGAAAATTCATCATGTAAAAATATATTTCGCAATGGTAGGTGGTCTAATTTCTATCCAAGAATAAGACATAAAACCATTGTGAAGGTTTCTCTAAATTAACTTGGATAAACCTGTCAATTTATCTATGTCAAATACAAAATGTAATAACATTTAAACTTCTGCAGGTTAATATGAATGACTCTGTAATGACTAACATGAAGATCAAGTGAACATTGAAGAGGCCTTCCATTTTGCTTTTCCATTTTCCCACTTCCCTCACACTTGATTTCTTCTCTTGAAAATTACAAGAAATTTACCAATGCATTCATATAAAATATATGAATTGAACATTATTTTGTTGAATTTTTAAAAATTTCCATCCTCTAATCCAGCTAAATATAGAACTTGGAGAAATAGTTATTAATAAATTTTAGTGTAGGGAATTAATATTGCATATTGTTAATGCCCCAGTTCCCCTGGTTGATAGCCATAGCCATAGCCATAGCCATATCCATAGCCACAAATACCAAAGGTGCATTTCTCTCGGTGAGTGCAAGCATGGAAGCAACTTCCGCAGTGAGCAGCGTCGTTGATAAGATCTAAGCATTTTCCTCCACAGCAGCTTAACCCAAAACCACATGCATGCCCACATGCTCCACAGTGATATGGATCAGAAGACACGTCAATGCAATACTTTTTGGAGCAGCAGGTCCAGTTGCCCTGAAAAAACCCACGAGAGCAGAGGCCTGCATCATTACCGCATGACCAAGCCGCATCTGTCTTTCTACCGAGTCTTCCCACAAAGTTGGACCTTAACTCCCTGCGCTCGCAGGCTGCATATCTCACAATTACCAATACTAAAATCACGACTGGAACTGATAACCTCATGATCTTGATTGCACCCATTGTTATTGAGAGAGCTCAGAAGAAGAGATTCACTTGATATAAACTTGTAAGCATTCCCTTGATTAGGATTGCAGGGTAGCGCACTTTTAGAATAATTCTTCTTACGTTACAATTCAGGAGAATGAATAAGTCGGCGCAAGCGTTGTCCCTGAACGTCACCTCTTCAAGATCAAAATTCAAATTGGACAAAACTGCTAGAATAATTCTTCTGAAGTTTCAATTCAGAAGACTGAATAAGTTGACGCAAACGTTGTTCCTGAACGTCGCCTCTTCAAGATCAAAATAGAAAAAACTGTTGAAAGTTTTTGATGCCCTGAGAAAAAAGGGTTGGCCTACTTATAATGCCAAAGTACTTCACCAAACTTTTGAGATTGCTTGTTAGGTAGCAAATGCCATTGACCGGCTGAATTGCAGTCCAAGAGAAGAATCCCTGCGGAACTGAAGAGTTAGGCTAATGTTGACTTCCCCTGAAATCCATACTCATCGCAGGGCTTAATTAAAAGTCAGCTCTGTACTTTTTTGAATCCTAATTATATTTGAGAAATTTCTCAAAGATTGTCTAATCGCGGCACTTTCACGCAGTTGACAAGATTTAATCCAGTGTGAAAAACAGAAATCAGGTTTATCTATTTGTTTATTTTGTCAAATTAAGTATTCCTACACGCTATCAAATATAAAATATCGGCTAATGTTGGCGACTTTTTATCCGAGGGAATTCGAAGGAAAAAAAAAATCAAAGTGTTTTTGTGGTCAAGATGAGAAAACCAGCAATGCACAGTTTAACGCCATTAGAATTAGATAAATTTGATACTTAAAACTAACCAGTATGTATCAAAAACGAGTATTAGTCAGAAATGACATAACGCTGACGTTTAGCAGGTTCGGATGTATCAATTTTGGTGTCAAACGTCAGCTCAAGTAACCCGTAAAAGCTATTGGTGTCACCGGTTTTGGAATTTGACTTGTATTTATGAGCTTATGTAAAGGGCGTGTTGAGGAACAAATCTAACTCCTATCGACTTTCTACACTGTTAATTGCAAATGAATAGTGTAATGGAAATGTTAAAAAGGCAATGCGTTGGATAAATTAAATTTGAGGGAACGACACGTGTGAGCTCACACTCTATATTTTTATCTTTAATGTAGAGTGTGGGTTCATTGGTGTTTTTGTTAAAGTCATTGCTTACTAAATGTGTGTTTATATAGTTTTACCATGTCCTTGGTGTTTGCTTGAATCCATAGAGTGTTTTCGTCAACCTATACACCTTGTCTTCTTGTCTTGGAACCTCGTATCCAGGGCAGTGCAATATAAACTTCTTCTTTCAACACTCCATTTAAAAATGTAAACTTCACATCCATTTGGAATACTTTCCAATTGTGTTAAGTTGTGATTATGATAAAATGTAAAATAATTATAGCCTAATCTAATGCAAGTTTGCAATAAATAAATGAATAATGAAATACATAATTTAACCCAAGTAACTAAGCAATAAAAATATGAAACCCTAAGTGCAAAAAGGGTTAGAATATCTTAAAAAAAAAAAAAAGCATATCCATATATTAAAGATGAAGTACAATGCTAATCATACAAAATTGGGTGGAAAAGATCACACCCCATAAGCAGGATCAAAGTAGCCATAAAGAGGCTACAAGTAGCAAAGTGTCATATCAACAGAAGCATTTTCAATCAAAAAAGTTTAAAACAGAAATGAAGAGAACCAGAGAAAACTCCAAACATGGAGCTAGGCAGTAGTAGCAAACATGGAAGAAGGTGGCGATGGTGGTAGGCTCTTTGGACGATCACCCCAACCACCAAGAGTAGTGTCAGGGGTGTCATCAGGTTGCTCCCAGCCGTTTGTCTGCTATTGCTCCTCCTCGTTTCCCCACCGGGAGGGCAAGATAGCCAACGAGAGTCGCGGAAACTTTGATTGGTCGGGTGCCTGCCTCCTGGAACCACCACTGCCAGAGCCCAACCGACCAAAAACCCTGGCAGTGGACGGAGTCCAAGACGGAGGTGGAGAAGGTACCCACCAGTGAGGAGAGGCACTACGCTGCCCACGAGCCGAACCCCGGTCGAAATTGCGTCGCCCATGGGAAAGCGAGCGGCGACCTTGCGAGCGGGAGCGGCGGCGAGGGGAATCTGGCGGAACGCGACTAACAACACAAGGGGCACTCCCCCAATGGTCCAGAAGAGTTTGTAAGTGCTCAACTTCTATGCGGACTTTCTCCGCCTGCACCTGGATCTGAAGCGAAACATTGGAGATGATAGCAAGCTTGTTAGAAATAGCAAAAATTCTATCCACTATCTCCTTATTAAAAATAGCAGCATTTCTAGATTTCCAAATGTGATATAAAATAGTCACTCTAAAAGAATGCCAAATGTTGTAAAATTTTGCAGGAATAAAGGCCAGATCCCCCAGAAGAACCATTTTCCACGTGAAGAAGGTGGGAAAAAAGGTTGGAAAAGGGTATGAATCCAGCGCCAGGCAAACTGAGCATGAGGGCAGAACCAAAAGAGATGAAGAAGAGTCTCAATGTGGTTGCAGAAAGGGCAACGCAGCGGGGGAGCTCCCAGAAGAACAAGGCGCTTGCCCACAAGAAGCCCTTGATGAATAATGCTCCAAAGAAAGTGCGTAACTTTAGGCTCTATAGGAATGGCCCAAACAACGGTGAAGCGTTGCTTCCACCCAAAATGAGTGGAATGTAGGCTCTAGTGAGCATTTAACTTATTGAGAGGAAGCTACTTCTGGGTGAGAAGCTTGTAGCCCAACCAAGGTTTATAATTTCTGAAGGGGGTGGCAGAGGGCCAATGCCAATGAAACCACCACGGGCGTTGCGTAGTAACACCAATTTTATGCAAACAATCGCCAGGTATGAGATCTTGAATGATAGAGATGGCTTGTTTGTCATTGTCATTTATAGCAAAATTAGCTTTTAGGCTATCCCAAGGAAGCCAATCCCTGGTGATAGGACAAAAAAGTTCTTGAATATACTAAATCTCTTTTTTGAAAAGATGCAAACCCTTGAACTGTAAGGAAAGAGCAAGGGGTTTGTCATGAAATTGAAACCAGATTCCACCACAAACTAAGAGAGAGCCCGTTTTGGAAACCATCACCCTGCTAGAGCAGATGGGGTTTGAGAAGTTCCCAAGCTTTCCATATGCTTTTTTCCACAAAAGAGCCACCTATTTTAACAATAGCAGGGCATAGGAGTAAGGAGTAGTAGTTAAAACCCTACGATGCCTTTCGATTAAGCGGAAACCCTTGAGATATACAATTTCTGAGAAGAATTTTCCAATATTCCTCACCTTCAAGGCTGCAAATAATCCATTTGGCAGTAAGAGCAAACCCTTGCATATGAATGTTGATTAGGCCAAGACCACCAATGTCCTTGGGCGTACAACATATGTCCCAAGCAACTCTGTGAAAACCATGGTTGCCTTCGGAGTTGGCCCACAGGAAATAAAGTAGAATTTTCTCCAGCCTGTGGTAAGCAGCTTTAGAAGGTGCCCAACATGATGAGTAATAGGCATGAGTGGCAACCAGAAACTTGGAGCAGACTTGGAATTTGCTAGCAAGAGACAAATATTTGGTAATCCAAAAAGATATATTTTTCTCAACTCGTTGAATCACATAGTTCCAAAGGTCAACAGGGGATGCCATAAAGGCAAAAGGAATTCCTAAAAATTTGAATTGAACACTAGGCTCAATCCAAATCCATTGGAATCCCTCTAGCCAAGGAGGTTTGGGACCCATCGTCTATCTGTAATATTGGGTTTTCTTCCATTGAATAGCATAACTGGAAGCAAGACAAAAAATATCAAGGCATTTCATGGCATTAGTGACAAAGGCCTCAGTTTTAGCCAGAGTGAGAAAAGAGTCATCTGCAAAGTGACCATTAATCAACTGCTTAGGAGAGGAAGGTAGTTGAATACCATTAACCAAACCAGCATTGGCAGCATTAGCAAGCAAGTAGCTTAGACCTTCATCAGCAATGACATAAAGAGAAGGAGCAAGAGGGAAACCTTGTCAGATGGAATGATGAAGAGAGAATCTCTCAAATTACTGACCATTGATAGTAATACATGCACCCACATTTTAAAAGAGCATATTAATAGAGCTAATGAATATGGGTCCAAAACCGATAGCTTGCAGCATGGCCATAATGAAAGGCCACTCAACTCTGTCATAGGCTTTTTCAAAATCAATTTTAACAAACAGAGTCAGTTGAGAAGTTTTGCGGGCATATTCCATGCCCTCCCAAACTACAATAATGTTGTCCAAAATATATTTGTTCTTGATAAAGCTAGTTTGTTCGCTCCTGATGATCAGGGGCAGTAAATTAGTGAGCTTGATAGCAAGGGCTTTGGCAATAATTTTGTACGAGACATTGAGCAGAGTTAGTGGCCGCCAACTGGTGATAAGCTCAAGATCCCCAGATTTGGGAATGAATTTGATGTTGCCTTGGTTGATCAGATCACCCAGGGTGTTGGAGGACATAGCTTCCAGATAGACCTGATGCAGATCTAGACCAACATTCATCCAAAGAGCCTGGTAAAACTCACAGGGAAAAACATCAACACCGGGGGCTTTATCAGAGGCCATCTGCACAACAACTTCCTTCAAATCATCAAGAGTGAGAGGTCTATCACAAGTGATGCGCTGACTTTCAAAGAGCTTGTAGGGAACAACATCAATGTATTGGAGGAGAGCAACATCATAAGTTGGAGTAGCAGGTTGAGCAACAAAAAAAACATGATAGTGATGCACAAAAGCTTGCAGAATGTCAGGTAAGAGAGTAAGCCTTTGATTGCCATCCTTGATTGCTTTGATTTTGGTGAGAGTTTTATTAGATTTAAGGGAAGCAAAAAAATCCTTAGTAACTCTGTCACCAATGCAAAGCCAGTACAAATGGGCTCAAACTTGGGCTCCTCTAGCCTTATAGTGCTCCTTAATTTGAAGCTTATGTTTCCAGTGAGCAGCTTGCACTTGCAAGTAGGTGTTGAAAGGAGACAGATTAAGCTCTTGAATAGCCCTCAAATATTCAATATGAGAGGCTTCATGAGCATTCTTACGAAAAAGAGCAGCTTGTTTCCCATAGATCTGAAGGAAAGAAGTGGTACGAGTGATGGCATGAGACCACCAGTCAATCTAGCCAATCCCATCAACAGGTCTCAGGTCAAGATTCCAAATACGCCTTATATAATCCAAAGTTTTGGGATGAGAAAGGTGGGACGTATTTAAATAGAATTGGGTGGACTTGGGCTTGGGACACTAAAATTTCCATTGAATCCCAAAGAAAATAGGCTTATGGTCAGAAACCAAAGCAGTGTCCACCACCGAGACCGAGAGGATGTATGAAGAGTCAAAGGAAAACCATTGCTGCTGTCAAGATGCTTATAAACACTGTCATCGCCAGCTCTAAAATTAGACCAAGTGAACCAAGGAGTGGCAGTAGAAGAGTGCTTGCGGTGGTTGGGATAAAAAAGACAAAGTTTATTGCGCAAATAAAACCAAGCTTCACGTCACCAGTACACCAACGCATTGGAAGCTAGCCCAATTTGTCTTCAGGGGATTCAACCATGTTGAAATCACCGCAAAAGAGCTAGGTAGCATAGGGTAGATGATCAGCCAACCACTGCCAAAAAGAAGAACGTTCAGAGGCATTGTTGGAAGCATAAATATTGGCCAACCCAAGAATGTGGCCGTCAAAATAAAAAAGGGTCCACACCACCCGATGAGTCAGGTCAAAACTCCAAGATATGATATTGGAGGTGAGGTCAAGGCTTTAAATAGTGACAACACCACCTCGACCATTATCATGAGCTGACATTTGGCAGCGAGAACCAGGCCAGATGGTACGCATATCAGCAGAAAGATGGAAGCCAAATATTTTGACTTCCTGCAAACACAACACTTGAAACTTTGCAAAATGCTTGCAACTGTCTCTGACAAGATATCTGTGAGTCAGATCAATAAGCCCCTTGATATTCCATGAGTAAACTAACGTGGAGAACTATTAAGGTGCATGTTTTCCTCCTTGAGGTTGGCTAACGCTCCAAGGCGGTTAGAGAAAGTGACTTTCCGTGCATTCCCATGAATAAAATCACCGAGCTCGAAATGCCGGCAGGGTCTCTGTGAGAAATATTCCTCAGAAGGAGGGGAAGGCCTTCGGGAATGACGTAAGGAGCCTTTCTATTTGTCTGAGTAGCCGAACCACTGGCCGTGAGATCCAAAAAGCTTGAGGTCTTGGGAAATGAGGGGAGTGAAAGAGCAGGAGCAGAGGGGTGAGAGATGATGACAATTACAGCTTACGGAGACCGAGAGAAGGCGGGCACAGGATTGGGAGGGGTCGCAGTAGATGGCTTCAAGGGAGTAGAAGCAGAGGTAACCACTAGTTTGTAAGTAGCCTGTTGGTGCTTATTTCGGGTTGAGGCCAAAGGTTTTCTGCCATTGACAGAAGTCCATCCATTAGAGGAGATAGATTTAGGGTCCATCGGGGTTTTCTCTGAAACCGACGGTTGGCTTGGAGTCATGAGAGGACAATCCTTGATCATATGGTTAGCAGATTGGCACCAAAAACAAGTGTTGGGAAGATTAATGTATAGAACTTTCTGCGTAAAGTGTGTTTCTCCAACCTAGATATCGAGGGTATCTTTGAGGTCTTTTGAAAGATCAATTTGTACACAGACCTGTTTTTGGGGTCGAGCCGAGTAGAACTTACTTTGCTCGTGGCAGATGAGGCAACCCAATTGTTTGATAAGTTGATCAAATAATCCCCACAGAGGCAAAGGAAGGCCTAGAAATTCGACCCAAACAAGAATTTTTAGTTTGGATTTCTCATAAACTTGAAAATCTTGAGTCCATAGGGAGA
Organism: Taxus chinensis; assembly: GCA_019776745.2. Classification (NCBI taxonomy): domain Eukaryota; kingdom Viridiplantae; phylum Streptophyta; class Pinopsida; order Cupressales; family Taxaceae; genus Taxus; species Taxus chinensis. Next base: position 527,206,624 of record CM034152.1, read on the forward strand.
AAACCACAAGGGTATTGCGAATAAACCAAGGACAATGGTTAACAATGGCTTTGCAATGTTCATCATTGGTAAAGTGAAATAGAAAGAAATCCTTGGTCATGTTTTGGACTCCCTCTACCTTAACTCCATGAGGTTGCCAATAATTATGAATCCATTAACAGAGGATACCTTCAGGGGGAACTCGGCCCACAAAATAAGCAACAAGAGAAAATGATTCAAACCAGTTGCAAGCTTTGTCAAAAGCTGGTAAATCAAGAACAATATATGAGGAAGGAGTATCAATATCCTTACCTCATCGAATACCTTCATGATGAACTTCCTTGCTCATTTCGGTGTCATTGTCCAGAGCTCCCGTGATAAGAGAAGCATCAATAGATGCATGGCCCAAGGAGGTGGTCATTTTATAAGGCACCGCCCAAGGGGCGGACTGGCTGTAATGCCCAGTTAAACAACCCAATGGAGAACCATGAACCACCTAGGTTTAGTTAGAAAATTATGGAATATATTTTTTTAAGTTGTTAGGAGTTGACAACCAAAGTATCAAAGACAAATAAATTCAACTGATAACCTTTCCCATTATATTGATTACTAATTTCATATTATAAAGCAATAAAGGTAATAGGTCCACACCTAGCTCAAATCTCTCTAAGGATTAATTTAATTACTGATTTCATTGACATTTTAGCTAAAGATTTCCTTATTAAATTTTAGGGTTAAGGGACCCAAAACAATTAAATACCCAAGGTATTTAATTTCCACCAGATAAAAGACATGAGCAGGATTAAATTACAGTGAGGAAAATAACACATAAGTAAAGTCAACAGCGCAAGGTCTCACTTACCCACTCCCAAAACTTGATTAGGAGTGTCTACAACTAGGTTGCTAGGAAACATCTACCACTAACAGGTTCTAGAAAAACTCAAATCTACAAGAACAAACTTCTCTTTTATTAACAATTCTCATAGGTCACAAGTTCCAAAACTTAGGGCTAGAAGTTTCAGTTAGGTTCAGGGAGCAATTTTACTCCCATACCCACTCTCTAACAGGCTCAGAGTTTCAACTGGATTTTTCTCATACTTAATGCTTCCAAAATTTCCCTAAACCATTCCTAATGGATAGAAAATTTTCTCACCTTTCCGGTGATATAAGGAAGTCCTCCTAACTCCTCCAAAAACTCAAGATATGAGCAAGCAGAGTCTAGGGGTAAAATTCTCCCCTAGGGGGACACATGTCAAGAGGAGGGGAAATGCACTTTGGATGGATTGGCAAGTCATGGGGAGGCATAGGGAAATTTTCCCATTGCATATCTCAAATGCACAAAACATTCCACGCCCCCGCGGGTCCCTAGGGGACATGTGTCAGATCTTGGCGCCAAGCAAAAAAGTCAAAAGAAAGGGTGGGGCGGAGGGTGGATTTATCGCTTTGCACCCGACGGAGGAACAAAGAAGAAAAAGGATGCGCGAGTCCACGCACCCATGGAAGGACAAGGTCCGAGGGGAAGGTGGAGAAGTGGGCCGCAGGATAAATTTAGCAAATTTTCCCAAGGCCAAAAAAAATGACCGAAGGAAGAAGAAGGGTCTGCCCTCCCACCTCCACCCCTAAAGTGTCACGTGGCACGCTCTCATTGGTCGCAGGTTGGCGGGGCCAAAATGAGAATTTTTCCCAAATTTTTTTCAAAGGAATAAGTCCAAAGGGAAAAACGTGCCTTCGCTGCTGCCTCATGAGGACACGTGTCAACCTCTGATTGGCTATGGGCCGGTGGAGGAAAAGGTAAAATTTTTCCCGAGCCATAATTTTCAAAAAATTTCCTAAGGATTTTTAAATGGGAAAATTTTCGGGCCGCGGGCCCGCTAGGGAAAATTTTCCCAAATTTTCCCGCCAAGGCTCAAAAACTTCAAAGTGTCATAACTTTTTCTAGGAAGCTCAATTTTCAGCAAACTATTAGAAAATTTAATATTTACATTGGGTAAATTAATTGAGTTGTAATAACAACTCATATTACGAGTTGTTTATGATATTATTATTTAGAGTGTGTATTGTTACATGAGTAACAATAACACTAATCTAGGAGTATGTTGAGAGTTGTATTAACAACTCTTCAATAATAGCTAGAGAAGTTATAGGAGGTTTCCTAGATAATAGGAAAATATACTCCTATATATATTTGTAATATCCCGAATGATTTATTATGCAGTGTGGTTTTAATATATGTATAGAGAAGACTATTATACTATATTGAAAAATATTATTGTGTAAATCTGTTTCAGAGCTTTCATTTGGCATCAGTGTAATGTTACAGTCCCTGTTATATAGCTAAAGGCATATGCGTACAGGCCATTTTTGATCCGTCCATCGTGGACTTGAAAATCTGAGTAACCCATATATCAATGTATGGTATTTTTTGTTTGAGGAAGGACAATATATAAGCACCATATTCCTATGAGTTGGGAATCTAAAACATGTGCTCAACATCATCTGTTGTAGTAGATGTGCAGTTCTAGCGCTTGATCATTCTTCAAAATTTGTGCAACGGCTATCACTTCGTGTGCTGCCTATATATTCAAAATTTGTTTTCAATCTCGCAACAATTCCATATTTTTTGGAAGAGCTCCTAGACTCCATAGAATTTTCCAACCTATCAATGCCTTTCTTCTTTTAATTACTTTTCCTCACGGTTTTATAGCTTCATACATGGAATTCACTGATTGGTGAACAATTTTTGAGATCCACCTGAAGAAATATGTCTATCCTAGGAGTATAGACAATATTCATTGAATGTTGCTGGCGGGCACAAAGGAAACTGTTCATTGGAGTCGAGCTCAATGGATATTGATTCGGTAGTGCAGCTTAACACTCCAACGAAGGATTTTCAGTCTAAAACTCAGTAGAAATCTTTGCATTCAAACCACCTTTCTGTACTCTTTTCTGTGGACATGTCATAGCTCCACCCAGAAATCCGCAAATCAGAGGAGAGAGAATCCGCACAATCCAAGCTTATCAAAACATTGCATGATTCTACTCGCATCTAGCATGCATTTGGTCTTTTTTCCAAGTCGTGTAAGTCTATTCTTATGTTTTAAGTTTGGTTTAATAGTGTGTACGGATTAGTTATTGTTTAAAGTGAATAAGAGGTCGAATATATCTTTTAAATTTTTATTAGGTTTTTTGTTTAGATCAAATAGCTCAATCAAATCTTTGTGTCTTTGTGAATTTTCATTTGTCATTGTATTGAAGGTAAAGTCAATTTGGTCATAGTGTCCATGTCAAAAGTCTTGTAGTCATCAAAATTGTGTCAAAAGTGTGAAAAGTCGTGAAAATCTAATCTTTAATTGGATTTTGTTATCGTCAATATAGTTTCCATCATTGATGTTGTCTTATTTTAGTCTTAAGTGTTATTTTTTGTTTATGTCTTGTTATCAAATAGGTGATTCTAGGTTGTCATCATGAGTCAAAGTCAAAAATTGTAAAAGTCTTTAAAAAATCTAAAAAAGTTGACTTACGAACGCATTTTCAGTGTTACCCGACGTCCGGCAAAATAAAGTGTTTCACATTACAGGAGGGAAGAAAAGAATAAATCACAATGTGGAAACTATTGAGCCTCAAAGACAATACCAGCTGAGCTAGCAGCATGTTAATGGAAGGATGGAGGCACATGAGGATGGAGGTCATTCAACGACCTCTCGTCAGTCACCAACGACGGGGCCGCATGAAGTTGTGGTGACAGTGTGTGTGTGTGAGTTTTCTTTCATTTCAGAATTGCAGTTTATCCTTGATTGAATAAGTGAAATGTTCATATTGAGGGGGGGAACATGGTCTCATTGCTCCATTTCTAGTTTGGAGTTTGTGTGTATGAGCAACAATATTTCCTACATGATTCCATGTTGTAGATAAATTGTATAATATTGAATAAAAAGTATTGTAGCAATCATGATGTGAAGGTTTTTGGTAAACCAGGAAAACCTATTGAAAGGTTTTTGGTAAGCCTGTAAAACCAATTGTGTAAGGTTTTTTGTAAACCTGTAAAACAAATTGTGTAAGGTTTTTGGTAAACCTGTAAAAACCAATTGTGTAAGGTTTTTGGTGAACCTGCAAAACCAATTGTGAAAGGTTTTTTGGTAAACCTACAAAACCAATTTGGAAAGGTTATTGGTACACCTGCAAAACCAATTTGGTAAGGTTGTTGGTAGAAGCCGGAGAAAACCATTAGTGGAAGAAATGTGCGCTGGCACATGTGTGAGTTTTGTGCAAGCCCGATGCTACATAGTTGTGAAGATTGATCATGAGCACACAGAGGTGGCACACTACAATCAGCGAATGAGATATGTTGTACCATGTAAACATTAAGGGGGGAATGTTAGGAAATTTAATATTTACATTGGGTAAATTAATTGAGTTGTAATAACAACTCATATTATGAGTTGTTTATGATATTATTATTTAGAGTGTGTATTGTTACGTGAGTAACAATAACACTAATCTAGGAGTATGTTGAGAGTTGTATTAACAACTCTTCAATAATATCTGGAGAAGTTATAGGAGGTTTCCTAAATAATAGGAAAATGTACGCCTATATATATTTGTAATATCCCGGATGATTTATTATGCAGTGTGGTTTTAATATATGTATAGAGAAGAATATTATATTATATTGAAAAATATTATTGTGTAAATTTGTTTAAGAGCTTTCACAAACGAGGAATTTTTGGAAACCTCTTGATGCCCTCTTTGCACAAGAAACATCAATTTTATATTTTGATAAGTTTTAAGGGGTCAATTTTACAAAAAGGATATGCAAGCTTTTAATTAGCCAACTGGAAAGTTTCCAATCTTCAATTTTGATTAAATTAGATCTCCTCCTTCACTCAACATGTGAAACAGACATGGAGGATTGGTCTAGGGAGAGTTTAGAGTGTTTTAGGAAAGTCAATTTTGTTCAATTGATTCCAATTTGAAATTTTGTCCAACAATTGACAGAAAACATTTGAGGAAGAGATTGAGCTTGAATTTGCAATGGTTCGAGTTACTCTCTTAAATATTCTTGTCACTTTGAGTTCATTACTAGTATATCTTGTTGGATTTTAAGGTTTCCAAGTTGATTATTAAATGCTGGTCCAAACTGTGCATTTTATTTAGATTTACCAGTTTTAAAACTCACAATGCCAGTGATCAAATTTTAAAAGGATCTATTTGTCAATTTTATCATTTAAGTGTGGCATAAAGTTTCTAAACTAATCCAATGCATTTAGTTGTTTACAACAAACCATTTTGAATCAAAAGCAATTACTAACTTTCATTTTTACACAATTCCAAAAATACAAAATACAACATTGTTTCCACATGCATTTTTCCCTTTTCCATTTTCTAAACAAGATTCCAATCCCAATTTGATATTTCCAAATTTTTTTATACACAATGCAATGGAGAACTGAACTTGCAATTCTGATTGAATTTAATTAAACAACATTACATATTTCAATGTTGGAAACCAATAACAACATATAATTCATTTCTTTCCAATGTACAAAGCAGAATGTAAGTGTCTTTCACATTTCAAAAATATAACTTCATAATCAATTTACATACATCTTTCTTCACAAAATGCATATTACAATTTCATCCACATCACGTGGGAAAGGATTACAAATGAATGTGTTTCCAAAAAGGACTGTCAAACTGTATTTTTCCATTTTTCCAGGACAACAACATGCACGTTTTCTCTTTCTCCAAGTTGATCACAACAAAAGAGGGGGAAAGGCAACGCTCTCCACCCAACCAAGACATCTAATGAAAGGAGAAGCCTTCCTTCATCATTGGCCCCCCAGCCCCAACCAAGATACAATAGAAGGTGCAATTCAACCATGACAACAACTAGCTTGCACACACAACAGTCTTTCACATACACATTTTTTTAAAAACACAATGCAACACCAAAAGCAAATATCATTTCACAACTGCATATAAAACATATCAAAACAAAACTCCGGCTTGATCTTGCAAGCCAAAGGATCAAGGACTATGGGGGGAGCTACTCATGCCTCCCAATTATGAATTGGGAATCCACCAAAATCATACCACCAATATAACATATCAACCCCATAAACCTTATATCTCCCAACCCCTCCTTATGCCCCCCCTAAAGTTTCTCCCTTATACCCCCCCAAGAGTAAGAAATGTAAGAAGTTTCTTTTCCATGGTGGATCCCAAAATTAAAACTCCCTCCACAAAATTCTGATGCCCATGGCATTTCCCTTATGCCCCCCCCCACAAGAATTCCCCATAGCCTTGTCCTACACCATTCCTAAGGTAGTTAACCCAACTAGCCAACAAATAAAACAATGCATGCACCATACACACAACACAATAAGAAAATAACAACAATAAGGAAGAGATAAACTCCTACCTCTCCATGGAAGGATTTTCTCCACACAGCAAGCTTTGAATGTCAAAAACATAGTCCCAAAACAAAAGTGCCAAAGTATCAAATGCTCTCCAACTTCCTCCAAATCAACAAGAGCTCTAATCACATAAAAAAATGTGCCTAAGGATGCATGCAAAACACAGTCCAAAATAGAAATCTCCCAAGCATGCAAAGCTATCTCCAAAACTTCCTTCAAAAAACTAGAGCTCCCACAAGAAAATGTGCCCCAAGGAAGAATGCAAAAAGGTTCAATAACCCAAAACAAGAAGAGAGTTTGAATTAAATAGAAGAGGGAGAGAAGAGGATGATGTGGATCCATGTAGGATGCCACATCACACATCCTCAAATTCAAACACAAAAGACAAAATTCCATTCTCCCAAGCATAATAAATGAAATGACAAATTAACTTACACACACACAAAACAAGTTGCCATGGTGATCGTGTTGAATTCACCCAGAATTCCATTTTGGTTGGTCTCCAATCCTATGATGTTTTGTTGTGATATTTTTAAACCTGTAAAACATAAATACCTCCTTCGGCCTCGTGGCCATATCAGAGCATCCAAAATGAATATATAATATAATCACAAAATCATCTATACATATGAATCACAACAGTCATCAAGGCAATCAACAAAATCATTTACAATTTATATCGATAACTATGTCATCATCAAATAATTTTCCTTTTCTAGGTTTATTCATAATCTCCAAAATCACACATCTGAATAACTTCCATTAAACATCCATGCCAATAGTATATCATCATCCACATATGAGTGTCTCTAATAATCACCATGCATTATATATAATCAAATTCAACAATAATCCAGGATCTTACATATAACACCATACTAAATCAAACTATTAAAATATCTGTCATAGTCTACAGTATCAAGATCAGTAATAAAAGATGCCAAAGGAAAGTGGGCACTACATCCCCCTCCCCTTAGACTTGACTTCCTCCTGGAAGTCACAAGAACCGGTATGGGAACAATGCAATAGAGAAAGGATTATGCCCTTTTTGGAATTACTTTACTTCGACGAGTGTGGGTCTACATAACTCAAGTTTTGTCCAATATAATTCAGCAGAAGAAGGGAGATTTCAAGGGATGAATTCTAAACTTTCAGCATGCAAGGCTACAAACATAAGAATCTAAGGAGTAACTTTACGCTATCAACAAGATACCACACAAAACAATATAACAAGAAGAGTCCCCAAAATATCATCAAGAGTAACCACCAAGGAAGGGAATTACAAGGAAAATTTCCATAAACTTGAGATGACCACTCAGTTTCCCACTGATACACATACCACACAACCAAAATTGAGTTTTCCACTAGGGTTGAATTATTCTTGCATAGATATTTGTTTAGACAAGGCTAGCAAAATCAACCATGACCAAGATTGCATGAGGAAAACGTCTACTCAAGGTCCACAATTCGAGGATCACAAAGGACGAGGTGGATCAACAAGGACACCTAAATCAACAAAACATTTAGAATCAAGGAACTAATCAAGGAAAGAACTTCTATAACTTGAGAGGGCACAATTAACTTTTCATGGTAATGCAAGAGAAGTCAAGACCACAAGGTTTTCCTATAGTTTGATTTTTACACTTTTGTTTTAAGAATCAAGCACACCAAACAACCAAATCAAAAAAAGTCAACCATAGCAAAAGAAATATATATATATCCCCTAGCAAATAACATATCAATACAAGTTCCATACCATATAGCACAATGGGATTTGTTTATCTTATTTCCTACTCAAGCTCGGAATAACCATAAGGAGCACACAAGGAACACCGAGGACCACTCAAGGTTGCTAGGGAGAAGAGCAAGTAACAAGGGGTCCAATCAAATCCAAATGTGAATAATATCATCTTGCATTTTCCATCCTAATGGGAAGAAGGGCTTCAACAACAAGGTGACCCAAGAAAATATGAAGAAAAGAAGACTTCCCCAAGTTATTCTATATCCTTAACATATGTTGCCTTAAAATTATAATACTTAGGTCTCTAAGGACAAGATAACACGCAAGGAGGTTGCTTCTCATCAATAGATAAGTCTCAATCCAAAAATACCACAACTCACATCCGTTGAGCTACGGGACAATAAGGGTGTGACGACCCAAAACTCCCACAAGAAGGCACATACATCCATGGAAAAGAAGTAATAAGTAACCATAACACATTACTATCCACCGGGTGTTTCACAATTTCAGGTAGGCGACATAACTATGAGCTCGACTATATATTTCACTCAAACACATAAATTTTACCCATTTTTAAATCAACTTATTAAGTCAAAAGTTATAGTTTTGCTTGATAAGAACATTCCTTTCATGCTTCCTTAGTTACAAACTTCCTTCTATTATGACATCATCAGTTTACGTTATAAAGAGCACCACTAAGGTGGGCATGATGTCTCACCATTATGTATAGGAAGAGAGCATTTAGTTTACTTGCAAGGAAGGTGGATGGACAAGATCTCCACAAGTTTCATGATAAATTTTCGAGAAAGGCTCATTAAAGAGGTTTAATCTTACTTTTACAAATCTATTAAGGTTTAACAATCAATTCTCATGTCCTCACAAGATATCACCAGCCAAGCAACTAGATGACAATGCAACTATACTCCAAGGAACCACATCCACAAAAAATCCAATGCAATGGGGCAACCAAATAATTTACCAATCATGGACTTTACAATAAAGAGTTATAGTTTTTTTTTAAAAAAAAAGAGGAAGTACCATATAAGCACCATCGATATTAACTATTAAGATCTACCCAACTAACATCTCTAAGAGAAAGGTCCAAAAGACCCAAAGCATCCAAAAATGTTTCCAAGTAACCCAAAGATTAATAGGTCATAGAATGTTATTCATAGTAAAGGATTTTTAAGGTGTGTGTAAACTTATTTCTAAGTCAAGAGGGTAAAACAAGTACACTTACATAAACACACTACCTGAAAGAATTAAATCTATCCATAATTACCAAGATGTATACATTCCATGAGTTAAAACTTTATATGATGTAACCAGGAACCCAAGATACAATTTAACATGCCATCGATGAAAAGTCACTATCAAAACAAACTCTATTCCAGTAACATTTACAATCAACCAAAGGTAATCCAATCCTATCAAAATCTAAAAGCCCATAATTAGACACTTCTACTCCGAAGAGGGTTAAGCTCTTACCATGTTGAAATAGAATCACCACTACCACTGTTAGACTACCCTCTAGACCACACTACATGACAAACTTTCTTTCTAGCGAGGTCAAGCAACAAAAAGGGTCGCTCTAAGATCTTAGACACACTCAAGGTTCCATGCATCCATAACCAAGGCATGACTTTAAGCACCTAAAAGGACCTTCAAGACACCTAGGGTGTACCTCCATATGACAATTATCACCATACATGAAGCATAGAACCAACTCAACAACACGCAAGAAGGAAACCACGTAACATTTAGCTGGGGTATATATATCCACCATCATTTTTTACGACTTATTAATCGATTAATTTTTGCAAGAAAAATGCTAGACCCATTATCCACTAAAAGTGGGTTCCTTAAGGGGCTATTTGGGATTGGTCAGGGTATAGTTTGAGAGTTGGTCATGTGGGATGGACTATAAATATTTGAGATATCCTCACTAGCTATCTTTAGTCACCCTCATAACATACCTTTTTTTTCCCTTTGATAAAATCACACATTGCATTCATGAATGTAAAACACAAAATTTAACACTATCATTCACTCCGTTGCTTCTTCTTATTGCCACCATTAGGGGTACCCTTTCTTTTAGGTTAGTTCCTAGACCTTTTTCATACACCCCCATTGGGTCCTCTGTACTTTACTCCTCGACTGAGTGTTCATCCTTTAACGCTTATGGGTTTCCACTAAGGATCGATTGACCACCAGGCCCTAGTGGGTATTCACTGCAAGGATTTGGATTCTTTGCATCCAACTTCTAATAGCTCTATGGGAGACCCATATCAGGGATATACACCCCATTGTCCATGTTATTAGTAAGAACACCTTACCACTCATAATTTGAACAAAACCTATACTTATTTTTACTCGTACTAGGGCTTAAACTACTTCACACTTATTGAGACACTATGAATTATTTAAAGTTTCCTTTTTCAACATGTGGTTCACGATATTGAACTTAGGAATTGATCCATTTTTTTTGAGATTTCATCAAATTCAATCTACCCATATTGATTCATCTCTTGGTGTTATTTTCTCAAGGGAGGATTATGTACCAATGGTCACTAAACATGTGCTATAGGTACAGTATTTATAACCAACTTGGTAGTCTTTTATTATGTATTTATGTGTTTATCTTTATTGGTTTTTCATTGTTATGTAATCATTTAGTCATACCTAATTCTTCTTCAATTTTCAATCTAGATTATTTTATTACTATTCATTAGTGTGCAATTGGCTTTATCCACCTCTTGGTTATCTCAAGTCTTTCTACTGTAAAAATATGATTCAACTAAAATTAAATACTGTAAAAAACTAGATATATAATAAAATAACAATATGTAATGCCCAATTCAATATAACCCAATGGAGTACAAGTGAACCACCTAGGATGAGTTAGCGACTTAACTGAATCACTCTCTATTTGTACCAGGTATTTTGAGTTAGAATGACCAAAGTCTCAATAGAGAAATAGATTCAGGTTGTATGTGATTACCTTTTGGATGACAATGATCTATGATATGTTCTAAATGGTAGAACCCAGAAGGAGACAATACCACCCCAGTTACTAGTGTCTTGGTAATGACTATAGATATAGTATTTCATGGTTTGAATGTCACCTTCTCATTTTTCTATAGCACATCTACTTATTTATAAGGTTTTCCTATGATTCTTGTTAAAGACAACACACTTGAGACCCAAGAACAACCTAGGGTTAGTTAGAAAATTATGGGATATATTTTTTTGATTAAAAGTGTCTACAACCAAGTTGCAAGATAACAGTTGACTCTATCAGGTTCTGGAACAAATATAAAATACTAGGACATACTTTTCATTCATTAACAATTATCAAAGGTCACATGGTCCAACATTTAGAGTTAGAAGTATTTGTTAGGTTCAGGGAGTAATTTACCCCCATGTCCACTCTCTAACAAGCTCATAGTTTCAATTTCATTTTTATCATACTTAATGCATTAAAAATTTCCCAAAATCATTTTCATTGGATAGGAAATTTTATCACCTTTCCAAAGATATAAATAAGTCCTCCTAAGTCCTTTAGAAACTCAAGATATGAGCATAGGCAGAATTTAGAGGTCAAAATTTTCCCCTAAGGGGACACATGTCAAGAGGAGGAAGGAGGGTGCGCATTTCTCATGGATTGGCGGGTCGTGGGGTGGTATAGGGAAATTTTTCCCACATGGGCGCAAAGATCCACAGTTTTCCCGTACCTTTGTAGGACCTCCAAGGACATGTGTCAGCTCAAGATAAGGTGGGGAGAGGATGAGGGAAAGGCGCAGTGGCGGAGAGAATTGAAGAATTTCGCCGAGAGGAAAAATAAAAATAAAATAGCGCCCAAACACCCGTGGGTCCACCAAGGACACATGGCACATAATCGATAATATAGGGAGGGAAACAGGGAAGGGTGAAGCAATGGTAGAAGCTAGAGAATTTTACCAAAGGGGAGAGATAAGGGGCGAGTTGGACGCGTGGGTCCACATGCCTGTGGAATGGATTTCCCAAGGTGAGGGTGGGAGAAGTGGGGCCGTGGGAGGAAACATAGAGAATTTTCCCATGGCCAAATCAAATTTTTTTAAAAAGGAAAAAAGGGGTCACAAGGGTTCTCCCCTAGCACCCCAAGCTGCCACTTGGTAGCTCGTGATAGGCCGCGGGCCGGCAGGGAGAAATGGAAAATTTTTCCAAAATTTTAAAAGGTCTAAGGACAAAAATGATGTCGCGTCTTCGTCGCTACCCCATGAGGACATGTGGCAGCCTTTGATTGGTTGCAGGCTGGTAAAAAAAAAATTAAAAATTTTCATGAACCACAATTAATTTTTTTTTCTAAGGATTTCTAATGGGAAATTTTTGGGCCGTGGGCCTACATGGGAAAATTTTCCCAAATTTTCCTGCCAAGGAAGAAAAATTTCAAAGTGCCATAACTTTTGCTAGAAAACTCAGTTTTGGGAAAATGAGGACTTTCTGGAAAGATGTCGATGCCCTCTTTGCATAGAAATCATAAATTTTACATTTTGATGAAGTTTAAGAGGTTAATTTTATAGAAAGGATCTGTAGGATTTGAAAAAGCCAACTTGTAATTTCCAACTTTCAATTTTGATTAAATTGGATATCCTCCTTCACTCAACATTCCAAAAAGAAATGGATGATTGATCTAGGGAGGGTTTAAAGTGTTTTAGGAAGGTGAATTTGTTCAATTGATTTCAATTTGTATTTTTCCAACAATTAACAGAAAAATGACTCTTAAAGGGATTCTATTCGATTTTACAATATTTTAACTTTTCTTATTAAGTGTTCTTTGTCAATTTGAGTTCCTTAATAGTCTTAACATGCTAAATTATATCAAGGTTTCCAAGTTGATTATTAAGTGCTAGGTCCATGAAATGTACATTTTTATTTAAATTTATTGCCAGTTTTAAAATTCACAATGCCAGAGATCTATTTCTTTTAAAGGATGTATTTATCAAGTTTATCATTCAAGTGTGGCATTTCAGTTTCTAAACTAATCCATACACTGCATTTAGTTGTTATACAACAAAACCATTTCAAAGCTATCATTAAAGCAATTACTAACTTTCTAATTTTACATATATTTCCAAGGATACAAAATGTAGACATTAATTCCACGTGCATTTCTTCCATTTCCAAAAACAAAACAAAGATCTAACTATCTCTTTTTTCCATACAATAAAACATTGAGTTCAATCCAACAATGCATATGAGCACCTGATCCTTAAAATTTTTATTGACTTCAATTGATAAATCTTTACATATTTCAATGTTGGAAACCAATAACAACATATAATTCATTTCTTTCCAATGTACAGAGCAGAATGTAAGTGTCTTTCAAATTTCAAAAATATAACTTCATAATCAATTTACATACATCTTTCTTCACAAAATGCATATTACAATTTCATCCACATCATGTGGGAAAGGATTACAAATGAATGTGTTTCCACAAAGGACTGTCAAACTGTATTTTTCCATTGCTCCAGGACATCAACATGCACATTTTCTCTTTCTCCAAGTTGATCACAACAAAAGAGGGGGAAAGGCAACACTCTCCACCCAACCAAGACATCCAATGAAAGGAGAAGCCTTCCTTCATCATTGGCCCCCGAGCCCCAACCAAAATACAATAGAAAGTGCAATTCAACCATGGTAACAATTGGCTTCCACACACAACAGTCTTTCACATACACTTTTTTTTTTAAAACACAATGCAACACCAAAAGCAAACATCAGTTCACAATTACATATAAAACATATCAAAATATAACTCATGCTTGATTTTGCAAGCCAAAGGAGCAAGGACTATGGGGGAAGCTACTTATTCCTCCCAATTGAGAATTGGGCATCCACCAAAATCATACCACCAATATAACATGTCAATCCCATAAACCTTATATCTCTCAACCCCTCCTTATGCCCCCCAAAGTTTCTCCCTTATACCCCCCCAAGAGTAAGAAATGAAAGCAGTTTCTTTTCCATGGTGGATCCCAAACCCAAAACTCCCTCCACAAAACTCTGATGCCCATGGCATTTCCCTTATGCCCCCCCACAATAATTCCCCATAGCCTTCTCCTACACCATTCCTAAGGCAGTCTACCCAACCAACTAACAAATAAAACAATACATGCACCATACACACAACACAATAAGAAAATAGCAACAGTAAGGAAGAGATAAACTCCTACCTCTCCATGGAAGGATTTTCTCCACACAAAAAGCTTTGAATGTCAAAAAAACAGTCCCAAAACAACAGTTCCAAAGTATCAAATGCTCTCCAATTTCCTCCAAATCAACAAGAGCTCTAATCACAGAAAAAAAATGCGCCCAAGGATGCATGCAAAACACAGTCCAAAATAGAAAGCTCCCAAGCATGTAAAGCTATCTCCAAACCTTCCTTCAAAAAACTAGAGATCCCACAAGAAAATGTGCCCCAACGAAGAATGCAAAAAGGTTCAACAACCCAAAACAAGAAGAGAGTTTGAATTAAATAGAAGAGGGAGAGAAGAGGATGATGTGGATCCATGTAGGATGCCACATCACACATCCTCAAATTCAAACACAAAAGACAAAATTCCATTCTCCTAAGCACAATAAATGAAATTAAAAATTGACGTACACACACAAAACAAGTTGCCATGGTGACTGTGTTGAATTCACCCAGAATTCCATTTTGGTTGGTCTCCGATCTCCTAATGTTTTGTTGTGATATTTTTAAACCTATAAAACACAAATGCCTCCTTTGGCCTCATGGCCATATTAGAACATCTAAAATGAATATATAATATAATCATGAAATCATCTATACATATGAATCACAACAGTCATCAAGGCAATCAACAAAATCATTTACAATTTATATCGACAACTATGTCATCATCAAATAATTTTCCTTTTCTATGTTTATTCATAATCTCCAAAATCACACATCCGAATAACTTCCATTAAACATCCATGCCAATAGTATATCATCATCCACATATGAGTGCCTCTAATAATCACCATGCATTATATATAATTAGATTTAACAATAATCCAAGATCTGACATCTAACACCATACTAAATCAAACTATTAAAATATCTATCATAGTCTACAATATCAAGATCAGTAATAAAAGGTGCCAAAGGAAAGTTGGCACTACACTGGCGATCGATATAAAATTAATGCAGATAATCCCGCCTGGATCTGTAGATACACGATGGCGGCGTACGGTAAGGCCGAGCATTCACTATGAAAATAACTCACTGAGCCTAAACCCTAGTAGAGCCCCTAGACCTTTTTTTCTATCAACCACTATTTTATGAAGATCCTTATTTGATTCGAAGAGGTTGTGGGACTATGTAGTAGGGAAAACTGGCTGAAAGGAGTGGAAAACCAAAGCACAAAATCCTAGAAAATTTCAGATCTAGCAGATTTGGTTGGAATGAGGTACCTGGGGAAGGATGGGGGCACTTTGGTCTAATTTATGGGAACCCTGGTCTACGTAGATGCTCGGAAAACCTCCTCTGAGGTGTCATAAGAGGTTCACACTTGTTCGTCTTTTGTCACATATATGTTGTTGTAAGATCACTGAGGTCGTTGTAAACCTGCAATGAAGAAAGCACCTGCAAGACCCTCAAATAGACATCAAATCTTTAAAAAGAAAGATGTAAAATGAGGTTTCGGACTGTCCTTAGATGCCACAATAATAAATTTACTACTGAGCGTTGTACTACATCTCAGACCCAATGTAGTTTTATGTGTGTGAGGAATTGTGCCCTAGGTTGCTCTTGTGTGTGTCGTACTTTGTGAGTAGTGAGAAAGCAGCTAGATGTAGAATGTAAATAATGTGTGCTTGGAAACAATAGACTCCCCTTCTATGAAGTGTGATGCAGAAGAACCAACCTTTTTCCCTTATGATGGAGCTAGATATATGCAAATGGAGCTATAGATGCCTTGATGGATGCAACCTTAGGTGGTGATAAGTAGTGCTTAATGATTGGTCCCTTATTATGATCACATAAATTTATATTTATATGATTCCTTCTCTTTAATTCTGTAATTAACCCTGAAAAGGTCAAATACCAAAAAGATAAGATGCTCAAATGGCTAGAAAGGACCCAAAAAGTGTGACCAAAGTACAAAAAGGATTAGGGCCCCTAGAGGGGACGGGGGCGCCTAACGCTGGCATCCTGGTTGGGGACTAGTGTCCAGAATGATAAATGCTGAAAGGTGAAAAGACAAAATGAGCAAGTAAGAGTGAAAAACTGAAAGCAGAAGCATAAAACAAAGAAAGGTGGCCAAAGACATGGGTTAATCAGTTCTTTTCTTACTTAGGAACCATATGAATAACAGTATGTGATCAAGACTAGATAATTACCCAAAGTGCTTGATTTTTTGTCTACAGGTTACTACTTCTAAGACATCTCACATGGTTTCCATTCTTGCAACTAGAACATATGTTTCATCATAGTCTCTTCCAGGTTGTTGTTTATATCCTTTAACAACCAACCTTGTCATATGCCCTTTTTTTTAGTTTCACATGTACTCTTTATCTTATAAACCCGCTTAACTCCAATAACTTGTTTACCTATAGGTAAATCAGCTAGGTCCCATGTTTTATTTATTTTTATGTCATCTATCTCCTCATCCATGGCCTTACACCAATTCTCTTATTTCACCACTTCTTCAAAATGAGTAGGATCACCATGAGAAAACAATGCAAAATTCATATTTTCATCAAAATCAACATACCTTGAGTTTTCATAAATTTCCCTCAAGTTCTTTGTCTTCCTTGGCATTAGAAAGGCCAGCGTTGGATTTAAAATCTCTCTAGAGGAATACCTTGTACTGTTGGAGCTGATGGATTGTGTAGCATTTTCATATATTGATAAGGAAAGAAGTGTTGTTGAACTTTCACCTCATTGTCCTATGACAAGTTTAGCTTCATTGCTATAAACTCCTTCATTTCCACCTTCTACATTAGCTATGGGTATCATTGTTGAGATACCCATAGAGGTGTCAACTGTGCCATCCCATGACTCATTCTCTATTAATTTCACATCCTTTCTAATGACAGTCATCTTTGTAACAGGGTTATATAATCTATACGCTTTGGACTCTTCATTGTAGCTGATGAAGATGTACTTTTCTCCACCATCATCTAATTCCTTCCTTAGCTCCTTAGGCATAAATGCATATGATAGCCACACACCCAAAGATTTGTATGTGTTCCAAGTTGTACTTTTTTTCCATGCCTCTTGTGGAATTTTGTCACGCATAACCTTTTTGGGACATCTATTCAACAAATATACTAATGTTGCAACAACTTCACGACGATATTCGATTAATAATCTTTTGGTCATCATCATGCTTCTCACCATCTCTTGAATGGTCATGTTCTTTCTCTTAACCACACCATTTTGATGTTGTGTATACATGGTTGTAAATTACTTTTCAATGCCTTCATACTTAAAAAATAAATTAGAAATTATTTAGAGATATACTCTCCCCCTCTATCCATTTTGAGGACCTTGATGAAGTGCCCGCTTTGTTTCTCTACACGAGTCTTAAACTCTTTGAACTTCTCAAATAATTTGGAATTTTTCTTCAAAAAGTAGACCCGTGTCTTTCTGTTGTAGTCATATATGAAGGCCATGAAATATAATTTTTTTGCTAGAGTGGGGGGTTTGCATTGGGCCACACAAATCTGAATGCACCAACTCCAATGTTTCTCTTGCTCTCCTAGACTTCCATGATCGAAAGGGTTTCCTATTTTTCTTCTTAAAATGCAAGCCTCACATTTATGTTTAGGCTTTACAATATTCAGTAGCCCCTTAACCATTTCCTTCTTGGCTATTCTTGGATAACATACTAGGTGAGAAGAAACTTACATTTGCACTCTACCTAGACTGATTGTGTTGTTTTTTTCTGCATTCTTTT
Organism: Taxus chinensis; assembly: GCA_019776745.2. Taxonomy (NCBI): domain Eukaryota; kingdom Viridiplantae; phylum Streptophyta; class Pinopsida; order Cupressales; family Taxaceae; genus Taxus; species Taxus chinensis. Next base: position 527,224,713 of record CM034152.1, read on the forward strand.
GCAACATGTCCATACATATGATAGTATTAACATTGGACATTACTCTTGAAACCCAAAAAAACTAAAGGAGGAGGCACATAAATAATTAAAGCCAAATGCGGCTCTCAAAAGAGAGAGAGAACATAACACTTCAAGGAAACTTGATCAGTTTTGAAATAAGGAACTTGACATATACAAACACCAAATTGGGAAAAATAAAAATACAAAGCCATGCCAAATTATTGGAACATAATAGCTCTTGATATGCGTGTATCAATGAGTTGATGAATAGTTCTTGTGAGGCATTGTTACCTATTCAAGGATTTAATACAATAATATCCAATCATGCATTACTTGATAATGATCGTAATACTTTTAACAATGTTAATTGTTTTGTAATTTTAGATCTCCTTTTATGATAAATTTTACTTTTTAACAAATCACAGTTATAAAAAATAGGCAAGAATCTAAAGGTAGAGGAGTGACTCAACTAAGGTTTCAAACTTTCTATAGAAATTCCCCAACATTTCCTTCACTCCATATGATTGTCATAAAGAATGATTTCTATAAGGTTTACATTGCAAGTAACAATGACATCTGCATTAAAGACTTAGTTTTCTTTGAATTGTCCAACCATCATTTGCGAATTTACTTTTAAAAAGTAGATTTTAAAGCCAATGATTGTGTTTTATGGATGCCACAGTTTGTAGTTTTTCTTGTAAGTGGTTGCATATTGTCATTGCATTTGATTTCTTAATACCCCTTATAGATATCCAACAAATCATACAAACAAATTGACTCTCACTGTAATAAGATTTTTCAATGAATCATAAACATGAGGGGAAGGAAATACAATATACAAACCTTTTAGTCTATTGTTTCCTCAAACATCTCAAACCCTTGAATCCCAACCAAAAATATATAGGTTATTTAACTCATTGCATGAAATAAAACTAAATACAACAATTTTTCACATAACTGATACTTTATAGTGATCTGGATCTATGTATGTTGAGAAAAATAGAGAGGGAGGAGGAAAATACTAAACAAATGACCATAAAAAAAGAAAAAACATATTTGTTTCTCTGTGCACAGTTGTATACACTAGAGATTTATATTTATAACAACAAGAAATTATAATTTAACTTATAGAAAAACTTGCATACAGTCAACTATTGATGTAGATTCCCTTTTCTTTTTCTATTTGGTTGGTTGAGCTATATGCTCTAGACTCTTTTGTTGTCTTTTCTCCTTCTAAATTATTTGGACTCCTATGACTCTGCTGCTCTAGACTTTTGTTAGTTCTATTTGGATAGAGTTTTCCTTCTTGTCCTTACTTCCACTTCAATCTTAGAAATGATGTTTTGTTTTTTGCTTCAGCTACATTCTCTACGGTAAAAAAATATGGGAAAAATACTTTTCCCTTTTTTTTAACTTCACCCAAAAAATTGTCAACCTTCAAAGGACCAATCAACATTTAATCTTTGTAGTCCAAATATGGGCATCAAAGTTTACTTATATCACATGCAAATTAAAAATTGAATTTTGGGCGTTCAATAAAAGATCCATGTAAAAATTGTCACACCTAAACAAAGAATAGGAAATGGTTGAACCATTTGTCTCCTCTTTTATTATTATTATTATTATTATTAATTAACAATTTATAATATCTTGACAGTTGTCATTTATTGAGTGGAAAAGAAAAGTAGGATAGTTATCACTCACTAAGTGGAAAAAAGTATTCGTATTGAGTTTTTTTGGATAAGGGTAAATGTGAGGTTTTTGAAAGGGCCACACCCCTTTTACAACAGACCAAAATATTAAATAAATTAAGTACAAAAAGAAACCAAAACCATTCAAGCTAAAGCATAATGAAACCAATTGTTGAAAGTTAGCTGCGAATGAGCAACAAACTTGCAACAAACTCATCACCAACCTTTTGACTGGCCAATAAGTTTTCATGGAGATTTTTCTTCTTTCTACGAACTATAATCCATTCATCATGGACATTTTCAGAAGTAGATTCCAATAGGATACACACTTGTAACGAATCGATCTTATGAAAATTTATAGAAAGAAGTTCTTCTTCTCAAAGAGTAAGAGCAACAGTATTGAGTTATATAGGCCTATCAGCCTAATAAATGTCTCTTTTGATCAAATGGATTGATCAACCCTTCCACATGGAAAGAATTAGGATGTATTTACTTTATTATAACAATTTCCATGATTTGGTATAGTGAGGGAACACAACTTTGACCATATAGGAGACTTATTGGGTTTTACATGTCACTTCGCAGTTTGTTGATTGTTTTATTTATTAAAAGTATTGTCTCATATTTTGCAAATGAGAAACTTCTATGGTATGAACTCTAGGCATTCAAAATGTTTGGTGCTTTGACTATTGAATGCGAAATTCTAAATTTTAATTGATATGATAATTTCTCGAATAAAGTCCATTTTTCCATTAATTTTATTTCCTCGTATTGATATATTCTAAAAGTTATCCAAAATATATATTGTTCATAGAGGTCATATTACTGAAAACTCTATAATTCTACTAGTCAAGTAAATTTGAATGATTTTTTAGCTCAATGCAAAATACTTCTAAAAATTGATGTAAATAATGCTCGATGTCTTGGTCCATAAAATTATATTAAACATTGTAGAAATTTCAAACACTAATCCAAAACTTATCATAGGAAGCTACATATTCTTTTAAATAAAAATTTAATAACAATTAACAATAACTTACATGCTAACATACATCTGTTTTGAAGAAAAATTACAACATACCACCACATACAACATTCACAATAGGTACTCTTTCTGCAATACGGCCCTTGTTATATTATTGTCCTCAGCATTTTCATTACTTCTTTTCTCTACGTCAATAATTATATTGGATTTGAAGTTATGCATTTTTAGTTTTTCTTCCCTTTTTTAGGTCCATTGCTTATTCCGCCACCAAAACACTAAAACACGTGTATTTTTCAGCTAAATTTCTAATTTTTAGTGTTGACACTTACATTTGATAAGTTTCACATATGTAAACATATTAAACACGTGGCAGAAATGAAAAAATAATGGGGATGAAACTTTGATTTATTTATTGAAGAGCTACAAATTACAATATATGTTTATGTTGTCAAGATCTCATACAAACCATGTTTTGAATCATTGACAACTTATGCTTATTTGAGTTTAACAAGTACATTCATTTCCATGCAAGGAATGCATTGCCAAAGTTTTGTTAATCATAATATTATTTTTATTTTTATTAAAACATTCCCTACATTAAAAATGAAATGAACTCACAATTATTATTTTTGATAATTTAAAAGTAATTAGAATTTATTCAATGATATAAATGTGGAGCTCTAATACAAGTTATTCACCACCTTATAAATAAATTGGCAATCAAACTTATAACCTAAACTATATAAAAAAATGGTGAAAGTCAAAGGTGAAAGCCAAATAAACCAACCCTAATAAACTCAAATACTTCCATAATTATTTATTATGTATTATCCATTTGCCATGTCATTAACACCTTAACTTCTTAATTTAAATTTCAATTTAAACCCTTGACTTTTAACTTGTGGTTTACTTAATTGAATAATGTATAAATTTAATTAACACTAGTTAGAAACAGTAAATTTTAACTTGCCTCTAAATTATTCTATTAAGATTCTACAAATTCATATAAATGGTAAGTTGAATGAAACACAATAATAGTATAACAAGGGATATTATTTCCTAATTAATTTGGTATTATTTCAACGTTCTTAGTTAATTAACACTTACCAATATCCTAAGTGGTCTCATATGCCAAAACATGGTCTTTATCCATATAAACATAATAGATCCAATGTTTTTTTTTATTAGTAGTTAATTGTGTAGTGCCTTGGTTAATGTTTATAAATTTTTGGTTTTATGATGCTCAATAAATTCAAAAAGTCTATGATTCTATTTTGTTATATAATACTTGGGTCTAGATCCATTTGAATCAGAGATGAGCATGGCCAATATAGATTTCTGGTCTGTACTTTGGTAGTGTAGACATTAAAATTTGGTAATTCTACTCTTTGACATTGTTGTTTTTGACATTACTGTATTTCTCAAACAATTGCACTTTACCTAAGTTCTCATCTGATACATCCTTATGTCTCTTTTCTAGCTTTCTTACTTCTACACACTCATCTGTTGAAAAATTTTGAGAATTGAATGCATGAAACACAATAAGAAACTCCACTTATCATCTTCTAGACTTCACCTTGCAAATTATCACTCTTAGGTCAAAAATGTACAGTAGGGGCTGGAACATCCATACGGTCCTGACCGTAGTGTATGTTTCTGACCTTGCTCACTTTTGTCCCAAACTTCCCATTGCACCTTATTCGTTGGGTCACTTAATCCTCCTCAGTTAGTCTTTGTAACTCAAAACACCTTCAAAAGAATATATAAACAAGTGAAACTCGCCTCATTTAGGACCTAACACTCTCAAGCACTCTTATGGCGTCCTATTATAAAAGCTAGCACAAAAGGCACACAAATTTCTATACACTCCAAAATTACCACTATACATTCATTAGAACAACATTATATACATGTATAAAGCTTCCCACTAGGTCTAAGGGTTACTTCCCACATTTACAAGCACTTAAAGTCACTAACTCAAGTAGATTGACAAGAGATAAATTCAAGTCAAGCATTGTCAAAAGAAGGATGTCAAATCTAATTGCAATATAGTTATATATTGATTTCTAGGTTCAAAGAACAACATGTGGTTTGAGGCCTCTTTGAAGTAGTGCCAACATCAGAGGTGCACGAGGCTTCCCACAACCCAACTAATGTGTTTTTTTGCAAGAATTCATCTATGAAAAGTGTTTTAAAAGATTGAGAAAAGACCCTTGCAGTGTGATTGATAGTGACCAACAGAGAGTGAAAAAGAGAATCAGACAAACGACAAGCCCAGAAAGTCATAGGCTAGAATTTTGAGAAAGTGATAAACCATATAAAGAGGTCAAGACCATATAGACATTCTTGCCTCTACTATACAGTCTTTCCCCAATAGATACTTAGGATACAATTTCAGTTGTGGATCATGCTCGAGTCTAGATGCCCTTGTTTCATCATCCAGATCAGGCCTATTTTCCCATAATCACTTGTAATTATCTAAGTGCACTCAAACCCATGTATTTGTGATTTTTTATTGCATTATGTAAATTTTTTACAAGCATTAATGTGTTATTCTAATATTGAATGGTTAATGTCAAAAATTAATTAGTTAGAATAACCCCGTGTAGATCCTATTTCATTCATTCTTTGATTATAGTGTAAAACCATATCAAACCTTAAAAAGGGTGAAAAGATTTGGTGAACTAGAATTCTGAATCAAACCTTGTGACTCAAACTCCTAGTGGCCCTAGGGTTTATTTTCCATTTGGTTCTGTTTGGATGCTATGATTTACCATGATGACTCTCATGTTAGGAAATAAGAGATAAAATATGCGGAATAATCCCTTACAAAATCGCAACAGTAGAAATTAATATGTAGAAAATATTACAGATCTCAAATAAAAGTGCAGAATAAATAATACAACACAGAGAGACAAGATTTAACGTGGTTCATCCAATTTGGGCTACGTCCACCAAGAATCACTTGCTCAGATTTTATTACAAGCCTCCACTCTCTCAATACAATACCCAGATCCGTTTGGAGCTATGCTCAACAAACTCTACAGAATTCACACCCGAATTCAAAACACATCTGCAATACATTTGCTTGTACATCTATCATATGCATAAGACCATATAAATAGAAAAATTCTTAAGTAGTTTTACAAAACCGTGGGTATCAAAACAATGGGGAAAAGAAAAACTGTCCCATAAACCTATGGGAAACCGAAGAGGCGGTTTTACAAAACAATGGGTACCAAAAAAACATGGGCCCAAAAACAGCCCATAACGGTTACCCATTACCCATGGGTTAATAAACCACCCATGAAAATTTTCTTTGGGGGCTTTGCCCCCAAACCCCCCTGACCCGCTCAGTGGCGAGTGGGACCACCGTAAAAATACCCGAGTGTAACACATAGAAGGTGTACCACACTCTAACATGAAAATAGGCTCCACAAACATAACAATCTCCCACTTGGAGACTGATTCCACTCTGAGCAAGCTTCTCAACCCTTCACTGTCATCCACGAAGGCCAACCAAAGCTAAACATAGCTTTAGTTTATCCCTTGTGACCACCTTGGTCATCATGTCTGCAGAATTCTGACTGGTATGAATCTTCTCCAACTTCAACTTATCTTCCTCCAAAGCTGTCCTGATGAAGTGATATCTCAACTGTATATGCTTCATCCTGGAGTGGAAAACAAAGTTCTTAGCTAGGTGTATAGCACTCTGACTATCACTATGCATCTTACATTCCTCCTACTTATGCCCCAACTCCTCAAGTAATTGTTGTAACCAAATCATCTCTTTGCTTGCCTCTGTGGCAGCAACATACTCAGCCTCCATGGTTGACAAAGCCACCAGCTTCTGTAGTCATGAAATCCAGCTCACTGTTGTCCCACCTACAGTGTAAATATAACCTGTCATGCTCCTCCTGCGGTCTACATCTCCAGCCATGTCTGAATCTACATAACCACGTAAAGTGGTGTCTAATTCACTGTAGCAAAAAACTGTCCCCATGGTCCCTCTCAAATACCGAAGGATCCACTTTACTACTTGCCAATGCTCTTTACCTGGATCAGTCATAAATCTACTCACAGCTCCCACTGCATGGGAAATATCAGGCCTAGTGCACACCATAGCATACATCAAACTGCCAACAGCTAATGAGTAAGGTACCTTGGACATCTAGTTTCTTTCCTGCTCTGTCATGGGACACTTCTCCTTTGATAACTTAAAATGGCATGCCAAAGGAGTCCCAACCGGTTCAGCATCCTACATGTTAAACCTGTCCAATACCTTCTTAATGTACTCTTCTTGAGATAAAGTCAACTTTCGTTCCTTCCTATCCCGAGTTATCCTCATACCAAGGATTTATCTGGCTGCCCCCAAATCCTTCATATCAAAGGATTCACTTAGCTGTTTCTTGACTACTTTTATTTCCTGCATGTTTTTACCTGCAACCAACATGTCATCAACATACAAACACATGATAATATAACTTCCATCCTCAAATTTCTTTGTATACACGTGTTGTCCACTCAAAATTCCCCTACTTTTAAGAAGTTGAAAATTAAAATTTTGAGGTTAAGTGTCTTTTCTGTTGTTTTGATAATGTGAAAAGTCAAGAAATTGGAAAAACTACGTTTTTTGGGTCATTTTGTGTGTTTTTCGGGCCTGTTGGACATTTTTGTCCCATGTGTCCCAGGTTCATACGGGCTCTTTGTTCCCCGATCGGCCAATTTACCCGAAGTCTGTTCTTTTCGTGCCCGTCAGAACTTTTTGTCCCAAATGTCCCAAGTTCACTTGGACCAGTTGTTCGATTTTCACCTGATTCTCCCGATTACGTATTCCGCGTACTTTCGTCCCACATGTCCCAAAAGCATTTGTGTGTCTTTTCCTCGCATCACCCGAATAGGCCGAACCACGTACTTCGCGCTTTCGCGTCCCTCGTGTCCCAAATGAACCAAGTGCCATTCGTGCTAATTTTTCCTGCTCTACCTGAATATCTTGCTTTTAAATTTGGTAGATATGTATTTAATGTGCATTTATTGCCTTTCTTTCTCCTAAACGGCTATATAATAAAACTGCCCCCTATGCGTTTTTGCACACTTCTTTCATGCTATCTATTGCTCAAACCCTTGTAACCAAAATTCCTACGTGCGTATCCATTCCCCCTGCAATTCCATCCCAAGTCTAGCTTGCAGCTTTGCTCTCCGAGTTACTATCAACATGAAGATCAAATTCTAGGGGTAGGAACAAATTTCACCACTCGAGTCCATCGTTCCCGATATCGGGGACAGTGAAGTTCATCACCTTGACTTTGGGGATTTTTGGACAAGGATGACAGACGCGAATCCTTCACTGATGGCACAGATGATTCATGACAGTGGTCTGGCTTTCGCTGGTGGTTTCCTTATCTCGGTGCAATGTGCAGACACAGTGCTCTCATGCGGGGCTCATTTCAACCCTAATTCGAGTGAGTTGACAAATGTGCATGGGGAGCTCATCTCCAAACTTGATGCTGCCGCCATTAGCATTGCACTAAGGATTCCAAAAATGGACAATGCTGTAGTTATCTCTCAGAATCAGGCACAGGCCCTTTTCAATCAAGACAGTGATAATTATAAGGCGCGGGTGGCAAAGTTTTGGCTAAAAAACCCTAAGAAGGGGGCATCTCATCTATCCAAGGTTCTGTTCCGTGCCGATTTCAACGAAGAATTATCAGATTTCATAATCCTACTGGCTCGGGTTATGGGCTTACCCTCTACTAATGAGTTCCATTTCTGGATGTGCCCGCTTATCAATATGGTGTGCGAGGGAACTCAGAATATAAACTGGGTAGAGATCATCAATATGAACCTAGCGGAGCAGCTGTCTAATGTACAGCAAACAAATACATTCTATATGACTTCATACCTGATGTATACTCTAGCAGCATCGAGGCAATGGTTTGGTTTTTCATACATCGATGCTCACAAGGATAACCCCATGTATGCCTACTGCCCGCAGTTCACCCTAGAAACTAGCAATCACAATTTCTGAAGGGTGAATGACGCTTTCACCATGTACATTGTCTGGCTTCTTGAGAGTGACACGGCAAGAAGATTTTCTGATGAAGCCATGAGTCTGATATCGCACTATGGTGCTTATTTTATCCAATTCAGAAAATTTTCCTATATCAGGCTTGCTGACTATGAGAGCACTCCTCTCAAGCTTCCTATGTTCTGCAATGACAAAATGGCCTTGGTAGAAGTGTGCAGGCAATTGGAAAAATTGCATAGAACCTACAGAGACAAGAAAATTACTGGTTTGCACTTCCCCATCTCTTTGGGAAACTACACCTGCAAAACAGCCCTGGATGCACAAAATATAGAAAGGGCCCTAGCTCCCATTACTGTCCATTTCTTCAGCCCAGAACTTGCTTTGACTTGAAAATTTTTATTGAGTAGAACATCAAGATAACCTGTCATCATAGGGAAGACACAAAAGACTATTGGGCTGATTGTGCTGATGATTTTGAAGCCAGAAGGAGGCATTATGGCAGGTTTTCCCTACAGTTAATTCAAGAACTTGGCTTGTACCAAGTTCCTGAAGGGCTCCAAGATGACAATTCTGACTTGTACTCATATGAGTATGACAATGTGGTCAAACACACTCCCTTGGAGGACTTGGATTGGTTCAAAAAGGAGAAGGATGATTTGGCTGAAATCCTGGCTCCAATCTTAGTCAAGACCAAGATCTGGTTTGATAGGAAAGTTCGTGAGCACAGGAGGCACTCAGGGGAATCCTCCTCCAAGGATGCTTCAACACCAAGGAGGGAAGCATCAACACCCAGATCAGAAGCACCTATGCAAACCCCTCCAGCCTCGTCAACTCAAGGACTTGTAGTCTCTATTCCTTCCTCATCCACCCAGGTGTATCAGAAGAAAGTCAAAGAAGTTAAAAAGGATCCTGTGGAAGAAGATCCCCTAAGGAAGCATGCAGAATTGCCCTCGGGACCAGAGAACATTATTGTTCTCAGTGAAAGTGAAGAGAGTGAAGTGCCAACTCCTGCAAGCACCCCTAAAGCCCTAATGGATAAGGATAAAGAAGTCCAGAGCACTGAATTTCCAAGCACTATTGATTCCTCTGCACCAGGAGCCCCAAGCACTCCACTCATATCTCAACTCTAGGTAATAGCAGTGTAAACCTTGGGCGCCATGAGTTCTCTGTCTCTTGGCCCTCTTGCCCCACCTTCTTCCTCCTCTTCCTCTTTTGCATGGGTGCAGCCTCTTGTTGACAGTAGGAAGAGAAAGTCTTCCTCCCGGATCTCAGGACCAAATTTTGATGCTGTGGCAGCCTTGTTAGGCACTACTCCTCCTTCTCGTGCCAAAAAATCTAGAATTACCTCCAAGATAGTGTCTGACGCTCAAGGCCAACAATTCCTAGAGATAGCCAAGCCTAAGACAGATAAGCCAGAGTAAGATTTGCAAGCGTCCGACCTGGAACTCTCAAGGATTCCCATGGGAGAGTCTACCCCTGAAGGTGAGATCCAAAATCTTTAGGAAACACTTACCAGAGTCATTGGGAGGGTAGAGAAAGGGCGGCAAACCATTGAACAGTTGGAGGAACAAGCCCATATTCTTACAAGTTTCATCAAGTCCCTGTTGTCCAAAGATAAAGTTTTGGATCCTACCCCATTGACTACTCTTCCGCCACCTGTAATTCTGAGCCAGGATGAAGTACATAGTATCAAATATATGCACAAGTATTCCGTATATGGAAGAGCTATGGAGGCCATGGTGGATGATATGCTTGTTGCAGGATTGAACTTCATTGATGAGGCCTTCAAACTCCATGGGAAGGTGAGTAATTTGCAACAGAAGCTCTCCTCCACTATTGGGAGCATTGATAAAGAACTTAAACTTTGGAGCAGTTGCATAGTAGACCTCCGCCTTGTTAGGAAATAAGGGATAAAATATGCGGAATAATCCCTCACAGAATCACAACAGTAGAAACTAATATGCAGAAATTATTACAGATCTCAAATAAAATTGCAGAATAAAATAACAAAACACAAAGAGACAGTATTTAACATGGTTCACCCAATTTGGGCTACGTCCACCAAGAATCACTTACTCAGATTTTATTACAAGCCACCACTCTCTCAATACAATACCCAGATCCATTTGGAGCTATGCTCAACAAACTCTACAGAATTCACACCCGAATTCAAAACACATCTGCAATACATTTGCTTGTACATCTATCATATGCATAAGACCATATAAATAGACAACTGCTTAAGCAGTTTTACAAAACCGTGGGTATCAAAACCATGGGAAAAACCCGTCCCATAAACCTATGGGTCAAAAAACTTGCCCATATGCGAAAATCACGTTTCCCAATATTTCGGGTGTAATTTTTTTAGGTCAAAAAATTTACGCCTAATTTTTTTTTTCAGGGGCTGCACCCCCGAATCCCCGCTCGGGGCCAGGCCCAGCCTAGCCCCGAACCCCAGCGAGGATACATGAAAATTGTACAGTACTCTTAGTGTACAGTCTTTAACACTTTCACACATCAAAACAAGCTCCACAACCTAACACGCCTCATGGGACAAAGAGATGAAAATATTTTTATGGCAAGGAAAGTCTTCGAGGATACAAAGGATAATTTGTCAAAGTCTTGGGTCTACAGCGTGGAATGGAAGATCAAGGTCTTGGAGGAGGCTTTGGGAGAATTAAGGAATAGCTGGCAGAAGGGTGAGACCTTCAAAACACTAGTTGTATCTACTTTCAAAGATATACATTGCCATCTCCAGGATGAGACTTCTGGTGTACCTCTCTCCTTACAAGAAATCAAATCTCAATTTAGAGCTTTTGTCAAATGGGATCTATTCAAGGAAAGCTCCATTTCCAAAGAAAAAATGAAGGAGATCTGTTCTCTTCAATCTGCCATTGAAGAAGCAAATAAAAATTATCATACTCATGTTGAGTTCGATAAGGAAATGGAGAAGTGCCTCGGATTTTGGACTCATTCTACCGCCAACACATCAGTCCCACGTGGCAGAGACATAGCCAAGGCATTGAAGAGATTCAGATAGCAGATCTTAAAGTTGGTGGGTCCCTCCCAATCATAAGCACCTGTCTTCTTCTCCTAATTCTTCTCTTCTCTTCTCTTCCCCTTCTTTCTCTCGGATTTGTTGTAATCAGTTGGGGTATTGCAATTAGCAACCATTTAACTAATCTTTAGTTAAAATAAGTAGTTACCGAGAGTAACTGATTTGTAAACTATAGAATGGCCTCTCCTCACCATTTTGAAGGGGGAAGAACTTGGATTATTTCTGAAAGTGTAAATAAATCTTAAAGAAATCAATACAGAAGGAATTTTCATTCTTTGTCTATCTAGTTTCCTTTATTCCCAAGCTATTCATTTAATATTGTTAGATCATTTTTCAGTATTATGCTAAGAAGCTTTGTATTCTTGCAGATGTTATTTACAAAACTTTGTGTCTTTTCAAATTTCATCTTATTAACATGATACAAATGATCTTGTTCCAATTCACTGTACCCTCGCATGCATAAGGAATTAATCTGTCATCTATAATTCTGAATGGTGCCTTTCTGCTCATTCTCACATTCTCATTCCTCAGTCCTTTTGATCCTTATAGAAAACACTTTCATAATATCCAAGTTCCACAAGAAAATCATGTTTTGTATATGTGTAAATAGGTTCGTTTCTGAATAAGGGAACCTCTCCCATTAAAGAGGAGGGACTTCTTGTCCCCTGACTGTTTCTCTTCTTGAAGTCCTATTTGACGACCAACAACACGCAATGGTCAGAATGACATCTAATATAACCTTGCTCCATCATGAAGCTATCAAACTTCTTATACCATTGATGTGGAGCTTGTTTCAAGCCATACAAGCTCTTCTTCAGTTTACACACCATATCCTCTTTACCTTTGACCTCATAGCCCTCTGGTTGCTGCATATATAGTTCCTCCTCCAAATCACCATGGAGAAATGCAGTCTTTACATCTAACTGTTCTAAGTGCAAGTCTTTTGCTGCCACTATTCCAAGAACAGTTCTGATAGAAGTCATTTTTACTACAGGAGAAAAAATCTCATCAAAATCTATACCTTGTTTCTGTGCAAACCCCTTGACCACCAACCGGGCCTTATATCTTTTCTTTCCTCCTTCTTCATCTTTAACTCTGTACACCCACTTGTTCTGCAATGCTCTTTTTCCTTCCGGTAGCTTCACCAAATCCCAAGTCTGGTTCTCCATGAGAGACTTATGCTCCTCATCCATGGCTTGCTCCCACTTCTTACTGGCATCTACCTGCATTGCTTCATCAAAGCTCTCTGGCTCTCCACTATCAGTGAGTAATAAATAATAAAGAGAAGGAGAAAAACGTTCAGGTTCTTTTCTTACCCTAGAAGACCTCCTCACTGTAGGAGTTTGGGGTTCCTGTTGACAGGTTCCTGAACTGATTCATGGGTCACTGTCCCATCCAAAAGATCCTCTACCACTGTATATTCTTTCTTGGATTCTACCCTGTTTTCCTGCAACTGTTGCTTCTACATGACTTTCTCATTAAAGACCAAATCCCTAGACCGAATGATTTTCTTGTCCTTAATACTCCAACATTTAAATCCAAAGTCATCACCACCATAACCAATGAAAGTACATTTTTCTGATTTAGCCTCTAGCTTGGTCCTATCATCCTTGTCTATATGAACAAACACCTCACATCCAAAGACTCTAAGAAATGAATAATCAACTTTCTTACCATACCATGCCTCCTCAGGTATGCCTCCATCCAAGGCACTTGAGGGTCCTCTGTTTATCAAGTACACAGCTGTGCTCACCGCTTCTACCCAAAAAGAAAGAGGCAGTCCTGCATGTAACCTCATGCTCCTAGCACGTTCCATTATTGTTCTGTTCATCCTTTCTGATACCCCATTCTGCTGTGGAGTTCCTGGAACCATCTTTTGCCTGTAGATTCCATTCTTAGAACAGTAATCATTAAATTCATTGCTGCAATACTCCCCTCCATTATCTGACCTGAGAAATTTTAGCTTAAGACCTGTTTCATTCTCTACCAAGGCTTTCCATTTAACAAAAGTGTCAAATACATCAGATTTTTTTCTAATACAATAAACCCAAACTTTCCTTGTTGCATCATCAATAAAAGTAACATAATAACTTGAACCCCCAAGAGATGATACCTGAGCTGGCCCCCACACATCAGAATGTACCAGCTCTAACTTACTCTCTTTCTTCGTAGGTCCAACCTTGAGAAACCTTACTCGCTTATGTTTCCCATATATGCAGTTCTCACAGAAATCCAAACCTGTTTCTGTATATCCAGGAAAATTCTTCTTTATGATGTTCATGCCCTTATGGCTCATATGACCGAGCCTATAGTGCCATAATGTTGTATCTGCATCTGAAGCCACAAGATTACAATCATTAGTACTATCAGTGGTTAAATACAAGGTTCCAACCTTCTTACCTCTTGCCACCACAAGAGCACCCTTGGTAACCTTCCAAGAGTTAGCTGTAAATATCACAGTACAACCATCACTTCCCAATTGCCCCGTCGATATCAAATTTCTCCTTAATGTAGGCACATGTCTGACATCCTTCAATAGCCATGTATTCCCATTCTGCATCTTAACCTGAACAGAACCTTTTCCAACTATACTGCAAGGCTCATCATCACCAAGAAAAACATGCCCAAAATCCCCTTAAACATAATCAACAAAATAATGCCTATGTGGAGTAGCATGAAAAGAAGCCCCTGAATCTAAAACCCAAGATTCAGTAATATTATGCAAAGAAAGAATCAAAGCATCCTGACATACATTACCTCGATGCCACATTTGCCTCCTTGTTTTCTTCCTATTGTTTCTTCTTGTCCCGAAGCTCCCAACAGTCCTTCTTTGCATGCCCAGACTTTCCACAATTCCAACATACAATCTTGCTCTTGGATTTTGACCTTGCCCGATCTTTCGATTTTCCACAGTTTCCTCTATTCTTCTGTCTCCCTCTAGTTTCCACTGTCAAAGCATTCCCTGAAGTAGAAGATTCCCCAGAGCTTTTTCTTCGCATTTCCTCACTTAGAATCACCCCTACAACATCCTCAAACTTCAACTTCGAGTTAGCTAGAACCGAGTTTCTTACCGCCATTACCAGGCTATTCCAACTTTCAGGTAAAGAGCACAGAATTAATAAAGCCCTAACTTCTTCATCAAATTCTATTGTAACCGAAGCTAGCATATTCACAACCGTATTGAAATCATTTAAATGATCTGCTACTGAACTATTCTCAGACATCTTCATATTAAAAAACTTTTTCATTAAAAATATCTTGTTAGAGGCAGAGGGTTTTTCATACAACTTCCCTAATGCATCCATTAGATCTTTTGTAGTCTTTTCCTTTGAAACATTAAATAATACCAAAGATGTAAGACACAGCTGGATCGTTCCCAAGTGCCTTCCTGATCCAACAAATCCCATTCCACATCTGTCATACTCGAGGGTTTGTTCACCTTCTCAGACAATGGAGTATAAAGATCCTTCTGATAAAGGTAATCTTCCATCTGCATCTTCCAAAGACTGAAATTCTGCCCATTGAATTTATCAACCCTAGATCTTCCATCATCTGCCATAGCTCCCACTCAAGATAAAACTTTCCCTGTGATTCAACACTTCAGCAAACCAAACCAGGCTCTGATACCAATTGTTAGGAAATAAGAGATAAAATATGTGAAATAATCCCTTACAGAATCGCAACAGTAGAAACTAATATGCAGAAAATATTACAGATCTCAAATAAAAGTGCAGAATAAATAACACAACACAGAGAGACAAGATTTAACGTGGTTCACCCAATTTGGGCTACGTCCACCAAGAATCACTTACTCATAATTTATTACAAGCCTCCACTCTCTCAATACAATACCCAGATCCATTTGGAGCTATGCTCAACAAACTCTACAGAATTCACACCCGAATTCAAAACACATCTGCAATACATTTGCTTGTACTATCTATCATATGCATAAGACCATATAAATAGACAACTGCTTAAGTAGTTTTACAAAACCGTGGGTATCAAACAATGGGCAAAAAACAAAACCGTCCATAAACCTATGGGTAGCCGAAGAGGCGGTTTTACAAAACAATGGGTACCGAAAAAACCATGGGCCCAAAAACAGCCCATAACGGTTACCCATTACCCATGGGTTAATAAACCACCCATGAAAATTTGCTTCGGGGGCTTCGCCCCCGAACCCCCCTGACCCGCTCACCGATGAGCAGGACCGCCGTAAAAATACCTGAGTGTAACACATAGAAGGTGTACCACACTCTAACATGAAAATAGGCTCCACAAACATAAGCATCCCTCCACACAAACCATTTGTACTGAGCCTTTTTATTTACAAGTCTTTTACTTCCTCATAACATTTGTCTAATTATCATAGTTACCTTTACTCAGTCTTGCACTGACCCAAGTCCATGACCTACATGTGTCTAACAATCCTTTAGCAATTTTTTTTTCACTAGCCCAACTTCATGCTTCTAGGATACTTGTCACTATGTCATGTTTATCATACACATGATACTCCCTTATTGATTCTATACCTGGTTCTCTAGTGAATATTTGTGTACAAGAGACTCCCTTCTACTCACAATTGATATCGCTTATATGACTTGCATCTATCTTACGACACACTGGGTGTCATCCTTAACTGTGGCATCAGGTACTATTCCTGTGTTCATTACATCTCTTATTTGTTAGGCCCAAGGGCCATGTCATTTCACAATCTGTCTTGCATCCCATGTATTGTAGGCACTACGTATTCTTGCTCCCATACACATCCTATCTCTATTCCACATCTTTTCTTACATATAGCACTCATCTATCCTTGAATCCCTTGTTCAAATAGTTCTCATAGGTTGCTCGTTTCCTGTTGCTATTTTCTTGTCGAAATTGTTTACACTTTATTCTATGCTACCAGTGAGCTCTGGCCATGCAATTCTCTATATATCCACTAGGTTCTTCTGAGGTGGCCTCTCTACTCTTTGCCTCATGTGTTTTTAGACCTAAGATTCTTGGTCTTATCTGGCCTGGTCTTACATCATCTCGTGGCACTTTCCTTCATGATTCATTTACTCAAAGTTTTTCTTTCATCACATGCATCTATGAGATGCTTTCTTACCATGAGTATTATATCCACATACAATCTTCCAAGGGCACATTGTCATGCACAATGGTTCTATGGGCTCCTCTGCACAGGCATGCATATGTACCTTCACTACATTAGAAAATAACATTATATCCTCATCACAATTCTAACAAAGCCTTCCTGATAAGGTTTCTTTTAGGAAAATTATGCAAGCTATGCCAAGGATCATATGAACATCTTCAATACATTTGTCTTGTGGTTTTCCCATGGGGGAAGTTACCATAATTATTTCTCTATGTTATCTGCATATTTTCACTTACAAGAAGTATCCTTTTGGACACAAAGCCTACTTTCTCCTTTGGGCAAATGACTCTATTTATGTCATGTTTCAGGGGGCCTTGAAATCATTCATTACCATCTATGTTCATATCACTAAAAGACTCCTTGAGATTCCATGGATTTCTTAGGATATGGGGGAATTGGGTGCAAGTCCTATTCCCATATGTATTCCTAACACATCTCACCTTCTATTCGGACTAATCTACTTCAGTTGTGCAATTAGGGAAAGAATATTAATTGCTAATGCATTCTCTTTTATCAATGGTACTTCCATTGTCAACCTACCTAATTACAAAATTACATACCCTTGATCAAAATCTACTACATGGTGATTCCACCTGTCTTCTATGTGAATGTTTTCCTAAATCGGCTAATTGAGTGCTTTATGGTCTATCCTTCCACTCATTCTTGACACTTAAAAGAGCAAGCCTTTGTCAAAGTATAATGACTATTTGATGCCAATTTTCTTCCTTGTGTTTGATTCTCATTCTTCTTCTCTCTCTTGGTCATCTAATGAAAGATTCATCAAGGTTGGAGATGATCATCTTAATCCTTCTTGCAAATGATCCTATTGAGGTACTCCTAGGCCTCTCCAGTGAAATAAAATAAAGATAGGAAACTCTTCCCTCTGCTCAAATAATCAAGCTTGTAAATTCCTTCCATGTTTTTCATCTGTTTTCAATTTCACTCTTTAGTAGTTTCAGATTTCATTTACATTACATTTTTCATTTGAGTTAAATTTCATTTTCTTTATCAGAGGGCATTGACTAATACTTCTATGTGTTGTAAGTTTCATCATGAAGTGCATACCAACACCAATACAACGAGATCTTGCAAAAACAAAAATCAAGTGAAGATAAAGTGTTTCTACAAAATCATGTATCTTTTCCTTTAAGAATGTAATTTCATTTCATATTTAAGTGTGGAGGGGGTGCGGTGGAAAATGCATACACTTAAATTTGGTAATTCTAGTCTTTTACATTGTTGTTCTTGACATTTCTCTCTTACTCAAACAAGTGCACTTTACCCATTCTCATAGTGATTACATCACAATATCTTTTTTAGCTTGTTTAATCCTACACACTCATATGTCTATAGTTTATTAGAACTTAATTACCATGAAAGCATACCAAGAAGATACCACTTGTTGGTCAGACTGTCCAACCTCATAGCACATTACAATTACTGACCCTTAGGGTCAATTTTTAATCTATTTATTTCTTAAGGGCTTTACAACATCCCATACATCCTGACCCTAATGTATGGTTTTTACCTTGCTCTCTTTGTGTCCCGAAATCTTCCATTTTACCCTAATTAATAACTTTGGGTCAATTTCTTCCATTATTCAAAAACACTTTGTAACTTGAAATCCTTCATACCCCTGTCATATATAAGCAAGTGAAACTTCATTTAGAACCTACAACTCTGAGTAGTTAATCTTATGGAGCTTCTATTGGAGAATCTAGCAGCAAAAAGCACTCAAATATCCCTAATGTTTTAGAGCATAACTTTGCACATTGATTAGGGGGGACTTAGGATTAATTTGGTATGTAGCTTACCTTCTAGGTCTAGCTCCAAAACGTTCCCTCATTTACATAGCACTCAATTTTGGGTCACTCAATGGATATACTGGTAGAAAAAGAATGGATTTTGGGGCACTTTGTTCTATTTTTCCTAACATCCTTACTCAAGAAAAAAATCCAAGGAGTTGTTCAAATCTAATTGACACTATAAATATAGAGAAAATGAGTTGAGGTAGAGAAAATTGTAGTGGTATTGTGACCTCTTTATAGGGGTGTCAGATGTCAACAGTCCATCGGGTGGAAACTCAGAGTTCCCAACTAATGTTTGTGTTGTAGGACTTCATCCATGGTTATGGTTTTGAAAGGTTGAGTAGATTATTAATAGACCCTTCCAATGTGATTGATAGTGACTAAAAAAGAGTGGCAAATAGGGTCAACGAGGGGATAGGTTCCCAAAAAGTCACAGACCACAATTACGGTTGTATGTGCAAAGGATCGGGGCAAAGAGGTAAAGACCATATAGGTGTGTATGATCCCAGACTGTATGTGAGCTGGGAGGGCCCAGACAGATCCTCAAGTTATAGTGCCATTTGAGGAGCACGCTCGGGCCCATAAGACCCGAGTTTCATCATCCAAATGAGGCAGACAAATTGGACCCATAGTCACATCTCATTAGAGAAGTTAACTAAGATCACATGAAGGTGTTAGGATCGGGGTATTTAGTGGAGTGTGGGACATTATTGATGCTCGTTATTATGATATTTACGGGGTAATGTTGGAAATTAATTAGTTATAAAAATCCTCTACAGGATCCAAGTTCATTACTTGTATGGTTAAAATAGTCTAAAAATCCAAAGTGAAGGGAGCTTTAAGAGTTTAGTGGGGGGATGTAGTAACATTCAAGCCCTGGATGTTCCCTCTAAGGTATGAGTTCAAACATAGCTCCCTTTAGGAACAAACCCACTTGTATCTTGATTTCAAAGTAACATGGGAAACCTTAGAAGGTCAGTGTATTGTGGACTGTGCCACCAAACCTGTAGCACTAAAGGACGAGAGTTTGATAAGCATATTTAGGGCTCCATGACCCCTCACATACCCGAAATAATGACATAAATCTAATTATCCCAGGAGCTCCTAAATTTTTTTATTAAAATTGGTATGGTTGGATTCGTAATTTTTCCCCTAAGATTACCATGAAACAATAAAAAATTGGGTTCAACAAATATTTACAACCCAAACCAAATAAATAAGGATTTGATATGAGCTTTTTTTCTTATCTATTAATAGGTGTAAGAATGTTACATGTGGAATATTATAAATTGATTAATCCACATTAACCAAAAAATCAAAATATGTCTATTAATATTAAATGATGATAAAACAATATAGCAATTACTTTAAACTCAAGGACGGAAGAGTACAAACATGTATAGAGGTAATATGAGAGTGCATACTAGATGTATAAACTAGATAAAATGTAGAAATGATTGTATATGGAATTATCTCTTGAGACCAATCATGTACAAAACCATACAATTCTACTAGGGCGTAATATGGTTTGGCTCTATGTTATACAATCTTGGACTAGTAGATGTTAGGGTTCTACACCCTCTGTGATTATTGGTGGCCTAGAGATATTCTTCTCTATCTATTACTATGGCTTGTAACTATGTGACACCTTCCTCTAATAACATGTAATCGATAAAACCCTATAATAATTTCGCTAGCATTTCATTAACACACTTATATGATAAAGTGATTAATTCATGTGAGGGTAGAGTTTGATTGAACCTAGTGGTTTACCCCTATTGAACCAATTCAATTATTTCACTACATCTCCTTGTTAGTTGGATAAAAATTATTGTATTTTTCCTAGTGTAAGTGTAATCATGTATGCAAACCTAAGCCAACCCCCTACCATGTCCTTGTGTCTCTTGACACAACAAGTATTAGGCATAACTTTTAAAAACTAGATATGTAACCTACATGGTATTGATATAAAGTGATGTACATCAAATGTTTAACTGATTCCCCTTGTCCCTAAAGATAGTTGGCAAAGGTTTGTGTGACTTTCTCTTATTATAACTTGGCTTTAGGACCTTTGGAGGATTGTTAAATGAGGAATATATACTCTTGAACATGGTTTGAAGGCTGCAGACATGTGTGGTGGATTTTTTAATAGATCTATTACTACTTTATAGATAGTTAAGAGAGTCTTTATTTCTTTTGGAATATAATTGGAGATCGGTGCTCTTGAAACCGATATGTGAGTTCTTTAAAAGTGAATTAGAGTTATTTATATATGATTTCATAGGTTAATAAATGACCCATAAATGATATTTAAAATGAGAAAATATCCATTATAGATTGGGAGACAACATTGTATAGGTTGTCTCAAATTGTAGTACAACCTGGTTCCATTTTGTACAGTTTTAGACAAGAAACTAACGATCTTCAGCCAATATTTCAAATGAGATATTTGTGAGTGATATACTACTTTGGAAAAATGCAACTAAGTGAGAAAAAAAGTAGTGTGTAGAGGTTAGAAAGTCGTGTGGGAGAGAAAAGATTGTGTCAATTAAGGTTAAAATGTGAATGCAAGTCATAGTACAGGAACAAATTCAAACTTTTCATTACCAAAGGATAAGTCGCCAAATTTAGGTTTCTACACTATCCTTTCTTGGTTCTTCAGAGAATTAGATCATGTGGCATGTTACTAGAATTCCATTGGATTCATAAGCTATGTGTTATCTCTTCTATTGTGCATAGTTGTGTCAAAAAAATAGACTATGGTAAAAAAGTTTTCAAAATTCAAGGTGTTCCTCATGAGTCACATTTTCCTCTTTTGGTTATTATTCATAATCCTACTCCGTATGGGAAAACATTTTCATGACCTATACTCACCCCAAATATTCAAACACTTCTCAATTAAGTGATAAGAACTCATATAATATCACCTCGTCAACATAAGATACAATCAAAATCATGTAAATATAAGTCAATGTCTTCTCTTAAAGTATTAAAATTGAATCATTAGGTACTACAACCCAATCTTGAAGTGAAGTAACCTCTTATCTCACACAATACTCCATGAGGCATACACCTCCTCTAGTACTCCAATCTATACATTCTCCTATATCATGACATTTTGAAAATATAACACCTAACATCATTTTGAAATATCACACACACTCATACATTATTCTTGATTCCCCTCCTTTTTATGGCTTCTTCATTGGATATCATGCTCTCAAATATTTCCAAAGAGATACAAAAATAAAAAAACATCAAAGTATTTCAAAAATTAAAAAGCATTCAAATATTCTAAAAACAAAAGATCAAGATCTAAGCACAACTTGAATTACTAGTTTTTACTTTTCATATGTTTTTATCACATGTTTTGATAGATAACATTATATAAATTTCATGCATGCATATCTTTCATGAGGTACATGAGCATGATGGATGATACAAAAGATTCTGCATGTTTTAAAATGTTAGACTCTCTCTTCACTATGTGGCCTTGCTAATTTGGGGGCATCTTCTACACTAGCATGTGTTATTACCCTATTCATTACACACCTCTCTCCATTTATACTTCACATATCCTACTTGGGTTCATAGTATACATTGTTCATGTCATTGAAAATTATATATGTCATTGCCAATATTATACATTGTGATATATGCTATCATTAGGTTTTTTGTGACTAACACATGTGGATTGTACATTACTAGTATATATTGTTCTATATGCCTATTGATTATTTTCTATTTATTTTGGGAACATTAGATTACTTACTATTTTTTATTTTGGTGGAAAAATATCCCACCATAAATTTGACATAGAAAATGGACATAAATTACACTAAAAATGTGTCCTTTAATGAATTTGGAACAAATTCATGCAAAGTACAGAACAAAATAATATCTATATTCAACATAATCAAAAGCTACATATTTATAGGGAGAGGATTTACTATTAATAAGGAGTCTCCCAATAGTTGTACGAGTTGTTAAAAAAACTCAACCATATACCAAAAAACCACCTTATTTATTTCTCGCCTAAATTGTTATATACGTGGGTTGTTTCAACCACCCAATCTTCACATATAATTACATATAAATTTACACATTAACACATAATATATTAACCCATACAAAATATATGTAAGTACTAATATATATTCCTAACATTCCCCCCCTTAGTCTAAACATGGGATAAAAATAATCACACTTTCTTCGAAGCTTTCCACCTGTGCATGCTCATGATTTGGATGGTTTTTCAGGAAAACCAATAACCTGCAAGGATGGTTTTACATGACAACCAACAACCCGAAACATACAGATGGTTTTACAAGACAACTAACAACTCAAACATACAGATGGTTTTACAGGACAACCAATAACCCAAATATCATGATGCTACTTTTCTTTTCGCTTTTATATTTTCCGCTATGTTTTTCTTTACAAAATTATGTAAGAAACACTACTCACTAATAAAAATATGAAAAATGAAGAAAAGGAAGTGGAACATTGAGAGTATGTTCCCCCCCTCAATGTGAAATTTCTACTTATTCACGCAAATCATGAACTCTGAAATAGAATCACACCACACACAACTGAAAATGAAGCACACCAAAAATTGGAACTCTGAAACCATATCAGAGAGAAAAATACACACCACAATATGCCACCACATCTCCATGCGGTCTCGTCGTTAATGACTGAAGAGAGGTCATTGATTGACCTCCAACCTCTTATTCCTCCATCCTCCAATACATGTGTTGCTAACTCATCCGGATTTGGATATGAATCTCAATGATTCCCACATTGTTTATTATTCCCTCCACAATGTAAATCATTTAGTTTCCGGAAATTGGTTAACACCAAAAATGCATCCGAAAGGCAAAAAAAAATATTTTGACAAATTTTGACAGTTACAATGACGACATTTTTTGACTCATGCTCAAACAATACGAAAGATTCACAAATATTGATTATTTTGACACTAACATTGACAATGAGACTACTTTGAACAATAAATTTTGATAAAATGATATTAGATTTTGATGACATAATTATTTAGATAATGATAGTTATGAGAATAGAAACTTTGACACTAGACCAATTTAAGACTATTAAAAAGACTTGAAGTTTAACTAAACTCTAAACTCAAATAAATAAATGAACCATGAATTAAAATCCCTAAAATTTCTACGACAAATATAAAGAGAATAAATTTAGTGGCATTTTTGGAATTTGGCCGACATACTTTTATTTAATTAAAATAAGGACACGAATGACATTATATATACCACGTATTATAGCCTACGACTATTTAGACCTAGGAACCCGATTAAATCATAAAATATACACTAACATACTCTCCAATAAAATAATTTTTATCCAATTTTACCCCACGGGTGAAATAACTGAGTATGCTTACACTAAGAGACTCTCATAGCCAACCCAGAGAGTACAAGCATATTTATGTATTTAGGGTAGAATCAGGGTCTTTGAGAGAGTTGAAGTTACAAGAGGAATTTTTCCTCTTCTTTGTCTTGATTGAGTTTCAAATTTTTATTCGGTTTGGAAGACCGACAATGGGGTCCACTTGTAGCGAAAATGGAAAAAATGTATTCGGGGTACTCCTTGGAAACTTCATATAGCTCTAGGATTCCTGAAAGGTTCAAATTGCATAAATCTCTAAAGATGTGTTAAAGGTTAGGAATTATGCCCCTTAGTTTGAGGGACAGAGTATGTTGTGCATAACCGAGCTATTGTAAGAATGCCCACCGAGCTCATTCGGGTGAAGTCGTGTTGTGTACACTAACTCCCAAGCCCATATAACCAAAGGGGTGAGCTACCTCATTTGAACTGAGCTATTAGAGGTAGATTTGTGAAGACCGAGCTCATTTTTATGTATACCATGATTATTTTTATGTGGACCGAGCTATATTATGGAAGTACCGAGTTACAAAATGGGGGCCCACTGTGCTAGTTCCATTGTATGACTAAGCCATTTGCCATGCAACCTAGCTGGTTTAGTGACACATAGATCAAAACCAGTGCACGACTCTTCCCGGTTGAGTTTAATCAATGTTGCAATTATAGTCAAGATAATTTTGTAAAAACATGTTGGCGAGCTCGTTTCATCATAAAAGCTAACCAATGCATATGAGGACCAAATCGTTGCAGAGCAAGCGCTTAGATCGGGTTATTCAAATAGATCAGGTTGAGTTATAGGTGTTAGGCTTAATGTAAACTAGAGGGACCGAGTTGAACTTGTGTCAAATTCAAGGTCAAGCTAAATGGATACTGAGCTCTGTGCACAAGGAAAACTGAGATGTGTTTTGTAATAAGACATGACAAAGTCAATTCAAAGAGGTCGAGCTTCAATAGCGAGTCAAGATAACATGAAGTTCCCCCCCAGTGAGTTATTTTAGAGGGTCCATCAGATTAAAGGGCGAGTTACAAGATCAACCCTTGTTGAGCCAAGTATCATATACTGAGCTGTTTTGAAAAGGTAAAAATTGAATAAAGCCGAGCTATATGGAGATCCATTGACAATTACAGAGAGTTGAAGAGCCTTGAGAAGATCAAATCATAGGTTTAACTGAAACTGAGCTCAAGTGTGGGAAAACCAAGTTATTTCCATGACACAATAGTGCAATGGAAAAGGCCCTGGCAAGCTACACGAATCGAGTTCAAAATAATGCACTCTGAGTTGTTCGTAAGAACAAGCTGAGACACTTAGAAAATTTTGTGAAGGGGAGTTAGTCAGCTACACGATTTCTCGAGCGAGCTAGTGTAGATGATGTGGAGTTGGAAGGCCCAAGTGTCCCGAGCAAGTTGGGACAGTTATGTGCCAAAAATTGAAACGCCTGACTCCCATTCAATGCGGAGAAGGTGGAGGATCGTGGCCCATGTGAACTCGGGCCGACTGGGACGTCGAAAGCCGAAATACCCGTGGGAAAGTTCTGTGGAGAAGTTAGAGATGGGAATCCCAAGTGGCCCACACTACACTCATTGTGGGGAATAAGCCCGTCAACAGCACCTCGCGGGGTCAAAAGGGTGCGGTGAAACGGGATTTGGCCTGACGTGGTTCGCATATACATGTTTTGGCTGACACAAAAGTTGGTGAAATGCAAGGAATGGTGTCAGGGGGCCATGTGTTTCCCGATGATCTGATGCACCTGCATAATAAGGTGGGGTTGGCATATGGGTAGATCAACGATCTGTTCAATGCATGCCGAGATGGATAGGATAATGAGGGGGTCTGGTGTAAATATTAATAGAACCCACCACATGTTGTAATATGGAATGGTGAGGTGTTTTAGAGAATGAGACTCAGCCAATGGAACATGGGGGTCACCAAATGAACAAAGCCCAATGCAAAGATATGGCCCGTTGAGGTGTCAAGGCATGTGGCGGTGAATTTTTGGAATGAGGACAAGATATGGTGCCGAGTTGGAGGGATAAGGGGTCACCGTGGTGCAAGGAGACTACCGATGTGAAAGGAGAGTAGATGGTGATGTAAAAAGAGATGAGATCTGCATCAAACGAAGGTCTCGATAGGTAAGGAAAGTGCCATCTTAGATGATTTATCCGAGTTGGCTATTATTATAAATACCCAAACCTAACCCCCATTTAAAACCAAGGAAATAATTAAATCAAGGTGACCCCCACAATTTAAATGTCCATAAATTTTTTTTTATTGATAAAGTTTGGAAAAGGCTGCAAGGGCCATATACAAAGAGATACTACAATGATATATCACAAAAAACAAAAACATATATTAAAAAACCAGCCAAAACAAGAAACCAACTTGAGTAAAAGAGGGTTTTACTCACCCAGGGTAGAAACATGACCATACAGAAACAAACCCAAACCAACAAAAATGTTGAGTTGTGGATCTCTATTACTTCAGTTTAGCATGCAATATGAAACTTGCAAGAAAATACAGTAACCGACACCGGTTATGGAGTGACCGTCATCAATCACCTTTGACCGACATTGGTAATGAAAGGAGTAATCGGCATCGGTTAGGGTTAACCAACATTGGTTACCTGTGTGGGAGTGTTTTATTTAACTCTTGGGAATTAGATATATTTTTAGTATTAAAGTAGATCTATTGATTGTAATTACATGGCTAAGTGCCCTAAGTTTTCATATGCCTATAGAAGCATGAAAGCTAGGGTTTAGAAATAAGGATGGTAAGAATTGATGATTATGGTGAGAATAATTGTGAGAGAGATAATTCTTGGAGAAGAAGCAAAAGCTTAAGAGAAAGAAATTATTATACATCTAGGAGGTGTGAAAGATTGTAAATATTCATTGTATATCTTGTGAAAGCTTTGGATAATAGATTGGCTTGTTTCTTGGTGGATGTAACCCACACTGAGTGAACCACATTAAATCCGGTGTTGATTTATATCTCTTGTATTGTATATTTATTCTGGCAGAATATCCACTTTTATTGCATGTATGCTTAGATCTGATATATTATTCGTACATCCTGTGCTAACCCCCCCAAAAAATACCTAACTAGACTAATGGATCAAACAAAAACCATAGAAACTGGTCTTCGAAAAGTTCACAAAAAACTCCTCAAAAACTTTTGGATCATGTCCTCTAGCTCGGGCCCACAACTGCATCCTAGCTGGCAGAGTCAAACTCCTCATCAAAAATACTGATATCCAACATAATTTTCTTCCCCTTCTCAACCACAACCATCTCCTGAAGTGATCAACCCTATTACTGATCATCATCAACTCTGCACCTGAATGACGAGATCCTCTAATTAAACTCATGTTCTCAATTTTCACTTGAGTAACCACATCCTCAAGAACTTCAATTTTACTGGAAAGAAAATTTATCAAGGTATTTCCCTCATTCAACCCCTTCGAAGTGATCATCTATTGATTCTACCTAGCTAAAAATTGAAGAGCCACCACCACATCTAATTCCTTCTTAGACTTCTCCTTCAAAACATTAAGCCTACACCTATGCGCCAAAGTCAAGTGTTCTTCCCAATATTCACCATACCTAATCCCAACACTTTTAGTTTTAGGTATCAGAGTGCCATATTTGAATAGAAAAAACATTAATTATTGAGGCAAAGGAACCTCCAACCTCTTAGCTTTGAAATCAATCACTGACCCTTGAATCAAATTGAAAAGGTAGAAAGGAATGCTCATCTTTCTATTTCTTCTAAAGTGGTTTAACAATATGAAATGTTGGGTATGGAGCTTTCTATGCCTCCCATCAAGAGTAAAATACTTCATGATAATAAAACAAACCTCAAGCCAACACCACGGGAGATATATGCGAGCTATACTGTCTTCCATGTGGACAATATTCTCATCAATATCCAGGAAATTGAAGACTTTCTCCTGAAACCTCTTTCTATCTTTAAAAACCTTACACCCAGTGGATTCCATGTCAGTATGTAATGCCCTGTCAGATGTTCCCCCTATTCCTGGTAGGAGGACCTTGTTTCTAAGCCTGGGAGACTGGTGTGTGTGTGCTCTCGTTGACCATTGTTGACCTTGTCCAGGTCGCAGTGAAGATTTTTCACCTTCCCTCTCCTTCTTGCCTTTCGAGTCGTTGTCGACACCCCAACTGTGGACCTCGTAGCGTCATGGATGACTATCCGGTTAAAGGAAAACAAATTGGTTCTCGGCTCTTCGAGTTTGTCGAGTCGTCGACATTAATAGGATTAATAATTATTATCATTGTTTAGCCGTAAAATCATAAAAATAATGTTATAATAATATTATAATTTATAATGTCGAGGTGTGATTATTATTATTATTATTATTATTATTAAAATTGTGTTGTTATTTTGAATAGGGCGATCATCATTAATTTTTCTCATCAATATTTTACCTCGTTATGGGTTTGTATTCCTATTTAGTTAAAACAAACAAACTAAATAAATAAATAAATATAGATAAATAAATTTAAAAGAAATTAAAAATAAAATCAAAAGGCCATGATATTCTTCTTAGGGTGAATTAGGGCAAAATTGGGTTTTCTTCCATCATTTTCATTGTGTAGAGAGAGAGAGAGAGAGAGAGAGAGTGCAACGCCGCTGCCATGAGAAGGGAGTTCCAATTTGTTTTCTTTCTGCGCAACCATCTGACTTTCACCAGATTACCTCCCCTTCCACCGCTTCACTTCTCCCTTCCACGGGTCCTTGGGCATTAGCAATGTTTATTGGGTTCTGCGGCTTCCTCCCAGCTTTCTGCTTACGCCAGCATCCTCTCAGCCACGCCACGTACCTGTGGGGACACCCTTCAAAACAACAAGGTAGAGGAACGATTGTCAGATGTTGTAGTTGTTACTACCCTGGTAGACCTGTATGCACAGAACAAATGTGTAGAAGAGTCGTGTGAATTGTTGACAGAATGCCTCAAATATATGCAGGCTCATGGAATGCCACGAGGGTATGATATGCACAAATGCATTTGTTGAAAGGCTTTTGAAACTTCCAAGAAAATGTATTTAGTGCCCAGTTTGGCACGTATGCAAAATGTGAAGGCATACACAACTCAGGTGAACTGTTTGAAAAAATACCTGAAAGATATGTGGCCTCTTGGGCAGCAATGATAGCAAGTATGCAAATAATGGGTTTGTTAAAAATATGTTGAACTGTTTGTCTTTATGCCTCAAAGAAATGTTGTCTCATGGAATGCCATGATGGCAGCATATGCACAAAATGGATGTGTAGCAAAGGGACTGTGATTTGTTTGGCAGAATGCCTCAAAAGATGTGGTCTTCTGGAACATACCCTGACCATGTAAGCTTCATTTTTGTTTACTTAGCATTTACCCAGGCAGGTTTAGTGCACAAGGGTTGTAAATACTTCGATGGCATGAGTGCCTCTTGTAGAATCATGCCTAGAATTAATCATTATGTTTGTTTGGTGTCTGATGAGCACATGAGAATGTGCAAAAAAATGTGGAAGCATGCAAACGGTTTGACAATGCCTGAAAGGAATGTGGTTTATGGGCTGCAATGATTGCAGGAGGTGTAAAAATAAAAATAAAAATGAGTTGGTTAAAAAGGTCTTGGAAACCTTCAAGCAAATGTAATGGGTACGTGTAAAGCTAGATTCCACAACCTCTGTCAGCATCCTCCCCGCATGTGTAAAAATAAGAGCTTTAGAATTGAGCATGGAAAACCATCAAGGCATAGAAAACAAGATGTTTTTGTTTGCAATGCAACTTCCTTGGTAGACGTGTATGTAAAATGGTGGAGCTGAGGATGCTCGTGGACTGGTTGACGAAGTGCCCAAGCAAGAGACTGAACCCAAGCCTACGGCTTCGACTGACTTCGTTCTCCAGGCATGGTTCTTCCTTCCTTACCTCTCATAATTCTCATGTTTTAGTTCTCTTTTGCAACTAAATAGAATATTAAGTTATTATATTTTTAATACAGCTAAATGTCTCTTCAACTCATTGTAAAATAATAAAGTGTCGTGTCGCAACTCTCGAAGTCATTATAACTCACCTACTTTAAACCATGAACTATCACCCTTGCTTCGAGATGATCTAGAAAACTCTTACCCTTTTGATCGCTTCAATATCATTTTATCGACCAGAAAAATTTGACTCTCCATTGATTAAGTTGACCTTCTTCCTGCTTAAAATAGTTAAATTTTGTAATTTTTGGAGACTCACTAAGTACCCTTCGCAACTCTGGAAACGAGATGTGAAGTTTCATTCGTGTACCTTGGTATACGAGGAGTCACCTTGATTTTTGGTTTGACCCGAAACGATCATATGACATCCTTTTGATGCTCTTATAGGAGCCCTGTTACACTAGTTTACAATAGTAGAGAGTTGTTAAAACTAGAAAGTTGGCTTTCATTTGGGACCACCAATTGAAACCCGGAAAG
The DNA here is from genome assembly GCA_019776745.2 of Taxus chinensis. NCBI lineage: Eukaryota > Viridiplantae > Streptophyta > Pinopsida > Cupressales > Taxaceae > Taxus > Taxus chinensis. The sequence goes on from CM034152.1 coordinate 527,255,325, forward strand.
AGAAATCACGTTCCGTCTTTGCAAACCTCTAGTGTTTATACTAGACAAATGCATGGAACATTCAACATAGGAAAGAGCACCTTTTAGGATAGTTGGCGAAGCTGTTTTGTAGGGCTCTGGTCGCAGTTTGACGAGGTCAAACTGGTCCAATTTCATCTTGTCGCTCCAGAAAACTTGTCACCGTTTGAACATGGTTTTCTAGTTCTTTGTCCCATCGACTCTGGTGAATTCTCCTTATATAGGGGAACTAGTAGGAAGAGTCTCGTTGTGTGTGCATCCGTCGAACGTCATTTTGGACCTAGTTGTCTGGGCCACTCGAGCTAACTTTTATCTTTTTACAACTGGGTGAACTACGACTAGTGGCCCTAGAGAACTAACCGCCAAACGCAAACCGTGCACTCTTTTTCAATTCCGTCAGTTGCAATGAACTCTTGGTATATCTAGGGACACGTAGGAAGTTAAATGTTATGTGCGTGCTCATCAGAAGATAACCTTTGGAAGTAGTTTCTTAGCCTCCGAGCCTGTTTTGTACATTTTGTAGCTAGTGAGAAAATGTAAAAGTAGAAAGTTGCGGACCCTCGTAGGGTTACCAAATCACCCTAGAAAATTTTAACACACATAACTAACTGATTAAAAACACTATAATGAAACTTGTGTGTATTAGAAATTTTGACAAAATGATGTTTTTCTCTCTTCCTTTCTCTCTCTCTCTCTCTCTCTCTCTTGGGTTTATAAAATGAAGAAAAATGAAATGCAATGAATACATGTTTCTAGACCTTTTTTATTTTGATTGCAAATTGTAATTATTGTCAGATGTAAATGGGAAACTGAAAAATGATAATTATGATTGATTAGGGTGGATGTCATGCCAGCGATTTATCGCTGATATCTTGCTCATGTGGGTTTTGCAGGATGGAAGAATGGCGACAAAAAAAGGTGATGTGTAATTTAATTATTATTATTGTAATTTTTATAGGTCATTGTAAAATGAATAACTGTCTAATGTAGTCTCTTGTTACAGAAAAGTTATATTTGAAATTTGTTAATATGCATGAGATGCTAGTTTTAGGGATAACTTAGGAAATGTGCATCTAATCACCAGTTCAATTTGATTTTTAGTTGTGTATGGAAAAAAAAAGGTTTGATTTATATATAGTAAATTGAAATTGAAGTTAATATATTGTAGTATTTTCTCAGTATTCAATAAATGATTAAATTAATTTACTGGGTTATCTTCTTACCTTGCAAACATAATAAAGAGTTATAATGGGAACACTCAACCTTAATAAAATATTTGTGCATAACTCACCTGCTTGTGTGATCCTTTTTACCATATAAGAAAATTAAGACCGTAGGATGAACTTAAGCTTTGCACTTGATGAGACCTCCTAGGTTAGGTAAATAAAACCCCTAGTTGGAGTTTACCGTCATAGTCATTATGTTTAGCGACATTGTCGTGAACCCATATTTTAGGAATGTCATGGTCCAACTTTACCCAGAGTATGCGGTTTCCTTCTAGTTTTGGTAATCGTGAGAAGAATTTCCTCTCTTCAGGTCCGACACCAGGCTAAGTGGTGAAGACCACCTTGGAAGTCACCTTATGAGTCCTTGTTAGAAGGAATGACTAAGTGGTGTAACCTTCCCATCTGTGGAGTAGGTAGAGATATTACTCCCTTGTATCCTATTGGATTTCCGGGCCTTACGAAATTAGATCTAGAAATTAACTTCATCAGTGAATGAAATCCCTGTTGGATCCAAATGACCTAAATGAAGATCATGATATAGTTGTTCTTTGTCTTGCATCTCGTTAGTGAACCCTTTTGTCCCTTCGTAAATAAATGTCTTGCCTTGGGCTTGTGAAAATTTAGTGCCTTGATCTTTCACGAAAGGATTGAAGGGTAAATAAATTTTAACCTTAATCACACCTATAATAGAGATTAAAGCCCTGGGTGAAACTGGAATTAAGCTTAGCCATGTGCTTCTTTAATATGTCAGACAAGTACTTTTGTAACTCTTGTGTTTAAAAAAATAGTAATAATGAGACCCTAGTGCGACGCAAAAGTAAATCATATGAGAGTAAAACCAAAATTTGAGGTTAGGAATAATGTCACTGGGAGTCCTTATGACTTAATTTAAACATCTTCATGTGTTACAAAGAATATAAATTACCTTGGTGTGACCAAACATCGAGAAAACAAAAGATATACATATAAAAATCAAATTTGGAATTCAACAAATTATTGAACTATAATAATAATGGTAGCGAAATAACTATTCCGTGATCGATGGATGTTCTTGGGGAAAAATCTATTTCAATCTATGTCTTCCTTAATCCCAAGATTTCATCCTGACATCACGTTAGGTTCACTTGTGTAACAAGGTTAAATTCTAAACTTTGAATAAGCATTTTGGGAAGCCTAATCTTAACATAAGAATGAGAGAGTTAGAATTTTGTATAAAATTTGAAATATGGAAAATACTTATGTAAGTTATGAAGATTTGTCATAAGGGTAAAGAGAAAATTAAATGGCTGAACAATAAGTGAACCGTGAAACGAATTTTCAGAACATGTAGGTGGAAAAAGGGAGAAAATCATGCTTACCTAATAATGTTATTGGAATGCTTATCCGTAACTAAAATACATTTAAAGTAGTGATGTGTTGTGGGTTCGTCATTCCTGAAGTCACGTTTCTTGTGGTTGGGTCTTTACTAGTAACCTTCCATTGGGAAAAGTGGAGCATCATCATGTATATGTGTTATCATGTGTCTATGTGATTTGATGATTTTTGTGATTGTCGTATGCGAGTCGAGTTTCTACTTGGAGCCCTTACTGTGTTGTGTGTAGTGAGCAATGTAAGTCAAAAAAAAATAAAAAATTATCTTGGTATTTTACTGTTGTATTTGGGTGTGTAAAATGTGGGCACTACATATGGTATCAGAGAGAAGGTTCATGCTCTCAAACCTCTAGGATAGATTGAAGTTGTGATGATTCTGCATGATGGTGGTGGATAATGGAAGAGTAATGTGATATATGTTGTCATGTGAAACTATGCCATGATTGTGACCTTATGGAAGCACATGTGGTGCATGTCACTTAGTGCGTAATTTTTGTCATGTTGATATGCTTGTGATGAGAGTGTCGACTCTCGTTTTTGTGGATTCAATGAGGAATTCGTGTGTGATGTACCGCCTTGTTGTTGTGAACGGAATGATATTGTGAATTGCAGAGTGTTGGAACATTTTGACCTTATGTGATGTGAAGATGTAGTGATATATTGCATGACAAAATTGATGTAAAGTGAATCACATTTTATCGTGATGTCGTCACCATATTGTGATTAGTTGTGTGCTTCGTCGTGTTTTTTTGAAAATGCCTATATGTCTGTAATGTTAGACATTTTGTTCCTCATACGTATAATTCATGTAATATGTGATGGTTCATGTCGTGATTTAGGGGCATATGGTGAGTATGATCCCTAGTGTACAGTGATTGCACTTTGGGTGCAGGATGTGGTAATGTGATGTATCGTAACCCATGAAAGTAGTGATTGTGTTATACCTTGTATATATACCATGCATAATACGTTATGGTTGTTGTGTGTGAATTACCATTGTGTTAGTGATGTAGTTATGTGTATGTTGTGGACCCTACACTAGACAACCCTAAGGGGATAAACTATCAAGAGTGTATGTGTGGAGAGAGGAGGCGTGGACCAGGTTTTCATAATCTTGAGCTGAGTATGAGTGAGGAAGTGGAGTCTTATATAGACTGAAAATCCACTTCTATCTGTTTAGTATACTTTGAGCTTGCTCAGTATATTGTGGGTGCGCACCACCTTAGGCTCAACTTATGCAACCTTGTGTCCCCTGCTCTTTCCTATTGGATTGTTCATTGAATAATCCTATGTGATTTTGACTATGTTGATCCTTGTGGGAGTATGGAGGAATTATTCAGGCAGAGATGATGACAGTTACATTATTTGATATACTCATTTCTGGTTACATGTATATTTTCACGAGCTGAGGCTCGATGTCTAAGTGCCAGCAACTCGATGAGTACCCCTTTGGTGGTGGTATGAGGCCACATAGTGATTGTGATGTGCTATTTTCTCATTACGTATTTTATTCGTAAATTAATCTTTCTCTTTTAGCTAGAACCAGCCGTTTTCTTGATTGACATGTTCTTATATTTTGGGCATTTATTTGATTGTTGCACTAACATTTGGATTTTACACTAACCATGGCTAATTAGCCACTTGTTTTTCTTGGTTTTAAAACTTTCTTTTCATATTTGAGAGTTTTGTAGCCTAGCCCAAGGCTTTTGATTTTGCCACTTGGCATTTGAATGGATTGTTATGCTGGTTCTAATGTCGTAATGTGTTGGATTAGGGTCATGGGATTAACCATGGAGTGGTTGAACCTATGGACCCACTTCATTGTATGGGGGTACGCCCCAAGGAGTTACAGATAACTAGCGGGTTGTTGAACCACGAGTTATTATGTCACTTGGGTTGGGGGTGATGGGGCTCTATGTGCCCAGGGCAATAGGGTGACCTGGCCTCATTAAAAGGAGAAAGGAGACAGGCCTCTATGGTTGAGTGACCTGTTATTCTTTATGACACTCTATGGTTGAGTGACCTGATTCTTGATGGGGCTCTATGGTTCAGTGACCCGATGTTTGGTTCTGGCACTATGTTTCTTCCTCTTGGAAGGTATATGGAGATTATTTGGTGATGCTTTCGGGAGGTATATGGAGTTGTATTCTATTACTTTTGGAGATATCTGGAGTTGTTTTGTGATGCCTTGTGATGTGTGGAGATTGGTATAGTGAGTTATGTGTACCTGTATGAGTATTTTTGACACCTTGTTATGTATGAGGCTTGACTCTCCTCTTGGTTGGTATGGACTATTGGATATTGGATTGAACTATGTTGTTATAGTCATGGATTTTTTGGGTCATGTGATACCCGTTGTATATGTATCAACGTGTTGATTCTATTGTTAGTCATATGTGTGTACTAGATCTATGTCTAGGGCGTAATTGTTGGAAATTAATTGTTATGTGGTCTACTCGTTGTCATTCCATGGTTTGGTGAAACCCTTGTGATGTGGTACGGTCGTGAAAGTATGTAAAAGTATGCTTGTGAAAATTTGGTGTTGTGTATGACCCTGGTAGGGTGTTGTGACTGTAGTTCATGATGGGAACCCACAGGAATGAATAAACTAAATTTTGATAAAAATGAAATTTTAAAGGACTTGAATTAAGAATAATGTTAATGGAAAGAGATTAATGAAATAACGAATAAGAGAGAACTACCAATCTTCACAGAACCTTGAAAGTTAAAATTTCTACCAATTGTTCCTAGGGCCACCCCATGACCGTGCTTTTGTGTCTGAAATCTTAACCTTAGCGCGTGCCTTCGCCTTATTCGTTCCTTGTTGTTTACCATTTCTCCTTCTTCATTGTATGTCGCATCGAGGATGATGCTTTCTTAAGGGGAGGAGAATGTAATGCCTTGTCAGAGGTTCCCCTTGTTCCTGGCATGACGACCTTGTTTCTAAGCCTGGGAGACTGGTGTGCGTGTGCTCTCGTTGACCGTTGTTGACCTTGTCCAGGTCGCAGTGAAGATTTTTCACCTTCCCTCTCCTTCTTGCCTTTTGGGTCTTTGTCGACACCCCAACTGTGGACCTCGTAGTGTCATGGATGACTATCCGATTAAAGGAAAAAAAATTGGTTCTTGGCTCTTCGAGTTTGTCAGGTCGTCGACATTAATAGGATTAATAATTATTATCATTGTTTAGCCGTAAAATCATAAAAATAATGTTATAATAATATTATAATTTATAATGTCGAGGTGCGATTATTATTATTATTATTATTAATAAAATTGTGTTGTTATTATGAATAGGGCGATCATCATTAATTGTGCTCATCAATATTTTACCTCGTTCAGGGTTTGTATTCCTATTTAGTTAAAAAAAACAAACAAACAAAAAATATAGATAAATAAATTTAAAAGAAATTAAAAATAAAATCAAAAGGATGTGATATTCTTCTTAGGGCGAATTAGGGCAAAATTGGGTTTTCTTCCAGGGTTTCATTTTTCATTTTGGCTTTTGTAGAGAGAGAGAGTGCAGTTGGTTTGCCGCCACAAGGCCATGATGAAGGGAGTTCCAATGTTGTTTTCTTGGAAGCTGTGCAACCAAATGACGTTTCACCAGATAAAGCCTCTCCTTCCACTATTTTTCACTTCTCCCAGGCCGCGCCACGGGTGCGTGGGAAAAGCAATGTTTATTGGGTTAGGCCGCTTCCTCCTAGCTTTTTGCCTGTGCCAGCATCCTCTCCATCATGCGCACTCAGGCCTTGTGGGGACACCCTTCAAAACAAAAGGCAGAGGAACTTTGTCAGATGTTGCTAGTTGTTACTGCCCTGGTAGACCTGCATGCGTGAACAAATGTGTAGAAGAGGCATGTGAATTATTGATAGAATGCCCCAAATAGATGCAGGCTCATGGAATGCCATGAGGGTAGGATATGCACAAATGTGTTTGTTGAAAGGCCTTTGAAACTTCCAAGCAAATGTATTTAGTGCCCAGTTTGGCACGTATGCAAAATGTGAAGGCATACACAACTCAGGTGAACTGTTTGACAAAATACCTGAAAGATATGTGGCCTCCTGGGTGGCAATGATAGCAGGTATGCAAAAAATGGGTCTGTTAAAAAGATGTTGAACTGTTTGTCTTTATGCCTCAAAGAAATGTTGTCTCATGGAATGCCATGATGGCAGCATATGCACAAAATGGATGTAAAAGAAAAGGCCCGTGATTTGTTTGGTAGAATGCCTCAAAAGATGTGGTCTTCTGGAACATACCCTGACCATGTAAGCTTCATTTTTGTTTACTTAGCATTTAGCCAGGCAGGTTCAGTGCATGAGGGTTGTAAATACTTCGATGGCATGAGTGCCTCTTGTAGAATCATGCCTAGAATTAATCATTATGTTTGTTTGGTGTCTGATGAGCACATGAGAATGTGCAAAAAAATGTGGAAGCATGCAAACGGTTCGACAATGCCTGAAAGGAATGTGGTTTATGGGTAGCAATGATTGCAGGAGGTGTAAAAATAAAAATAAAAATGAGTTGGTTAAAAAGGCCTTGGAAACCTTCAAGCAAATGCAATGGGTACGTGTAAACCAGATTCCATCAATGTCAGCATCCTCCCCGCATGTGCAAAAATAAGAGCTTTAGAATTGGCATGGAAAACCATCAAGGCATAGAAAACAAGATTTTTTGTTTGCAATGCAACTTATCCCTGGATAGACGTGTATGCAAAATGGTGGAGCTGAGGATGCTCATGGACTGGTTGACGAAGTGCCCAAGCAAGAGACTGAACCCAAGCCTGCGGCTTCGACCGACTTCGTTCTCCAGGCATGGTTCTTCTTCCCTTACCTCTCATAATTCTCATGTTTTAGTTCTCTTTTGCAACTAAATAGAATATTAAGTTATTAGATTTTTAATACAGTTAAATGTCTCTTCAACTCATTGCAAAACAATAAAGTGTCGTGTCGCAACTCTCGAAGCCATTATAACTCGCCTACTTTAAACCATGAACTATCACCCTCGCTTCGAGATGATCTAGAAAACTCTTACCCTTTTGATCGCTCCAATATCATTTTATCGACCAGACAAATTTGACTCTCCATTGATTAAGTTGACCTTCTTCCTGCTTAAAATAGTTAAATTTTGCATTTTTTCAGAGACTCACTAAGTACCCTTCGCAACTCTGGAAACGAGATGTGAAGTTTCATTCGTGTACCTTGGTATACGAGGAGTCACCTTGATTTTTGGTTTGACCCGAAACGATCATATGACATCCTTTTGACGCTCTTATAGGAGCCCTGTTACACCGGTTTACAACAGTAGAGAGTTGTTAAAACTAGAAAGTTGGCTTTCGTTTGGGACCACCATTTGAAACCCGGAAAGAGAAATCACGTTCTGTCTTCGCAAACCTCTAGCGTTTATACTAGACAAATGCATGGAACATTTAGCATAGGAAAGAGCACTTTTCGGGATAGTTTGGCGAAGCCGTTTTGTAGGCCTTCGGTTGCAGTTTGACGAGGTCAAACTGGTCCAATTTCATCTTGTCGCTCCAGAAAACTTGTTGCCATTTGAACATGGTTTTCTAGTTCTCAGTCCCGTTGACTCTGATGAATTCTCTTTATATAGGGGAACTAGTAGGAGATGTCTCGTTGCGTGCTTCTCCATCAAACGTCAGTTATGGACGCGGTTTTCTAGGCACTTGAGCTAACTTTTGTCATTTTACAACTGGGTGAACTACGACCAGTGGCCCCAGAGAACTAACCGCCAAACGCAAACCGTTCGCTCTTTTTCAATTCCGTCAGTTGGTATGAACTCTTGGTATATCTCGGGACACGTAGAAAGTTAATCGTGGTGTGTGTGCTCATTGGAAGATAACCTTTGGAAGTAGTTTCTTAGCCTCCGAGCCCGTTTTGTACGTTTTGTAGCTAGTGAGAAAATGTAAAAGTAGAAAGCTGCGGACCCTCGTAGGGTTACCAAATCACCCTGGAAACTTTTAACACACGTAAATAACTGTTTAAAACACTATAATGAAACTTGTTGTGTGTATTAGAAATTTTGACAAAATGATGTTTTCTCTCTCTTCCTTTCTCTTTCTCTCTCCTGGGTTTATAAAATGAAGAAAAATGAAATGCAATGAATACATGTTTCTAGACCTTTTTTATTTCGATTGCAAATTGTAATTATTGTCAGATGTAAATGGGAAACTGAAAAATGATAATTATGATTGATTAGGGTGGATGCCATGCCAGCGATTTATCGCTGATATCATGCTCATGTGGGTTTTGCAGGATGGAAGAATGACGACGAAAAAAGGTGATGTGTAATTTAATTATTATTATTGTAATTTTTATAGGTCATTGTAAAATGAATAACTGTCTAATGTAGTCTCTTGTTACAGAAAAGTTATAATTGAAATTTGTTAATATGCATGAGATGCTAGTTTTAGGGATAACTTAGGAAATGTGCATCTAATCACCGGTTCAATTTGATTCTTAGTTGTGTATGGCAAAAAAAAAGGTTTGATTTATATATAGTAAATTGAAATTGAAGTTAATATATTGTAGTATTTTCTCAGTATTCAATAAATGATTAAATTAATTTACTGGGTTATCTTCTTACCTTGCAAACATAATAAAGAGTTTTAATGGGAACACTCAACCTTAATAAAATATTCGTGCATAACTTGCCTGCATGTGTGATCCTTTTTACCATATAAGAAATTTAAGACCGTAGAATGAACTTAAGCTTTGCACTCGATGAGACCTCCTAGGTTAGGTAAATAAAACCCTAGCTGGAGTTTACCATTATATTCATTAGGTTTAGCGACATTGTCGTGAACCCATATTTTAGGAATGTCATGGTCCAACCTACCCAGAGTATGCGGTTTCCTTCTAGATTTGGTAATCGCGAGAAGAATGTCCTCTCTTCAGGTCTGACACCAGGCTGAGTGGTGAAGATTGCCTTGGAAGTCACCTTATGAGTCCTTGTTAGAAGGAATGACTAAGCGGTGTAACCTTCCCATCTGTGGAGTAGGTAGAGATATTACTCCCTTGTATCCTATTGGATTTCCGGGCCTTACGAAATTAGATCTAGAAATTAACTTCATCAGTGAATGAAATCCCTGTTGGATCCAAACGACCTAAATGAAGATCGTGATATAGTTGTTCTATGTCTTGCATTCTCGTTAGTGAACCCTTTTGTCCCTCGTAGATAAATGTCTTGTCTTGGGCTTGTGAAAATTTAGTGGCTTGATCTTTCAGGAAAGGATTATAGGCTAAATACATTTTAACCTTAATCACACCTATAATAGAGATTGAAGCCCTGGGTGAAACTGGAATTAAGTTTAACCATGTGCTTCTTTAATATGTCAAACAAGTACTTTCGTAACTCTTTTGTTTAAAACGATAGTAATAATGAGATCCTAGTGCGACGCAAAAGTAAATCATATGAGAGTAAAACCAAAATTTGAGGTTGGGAATAATGTCACTGGGAGTCCTTATGACTTACTTTAAACATCTTCATGTGTTACAAAGAATATAAATTACCTTGGTGTGACCAAACATTGAGAAAACAAAAGATATACATATAAAAATCAAATTTGGAATTCAACAAATTATTGAACTATAATAATAATGGTAGTGAAATAACTATTCCGTGATCGATGGATGTTCTTGGGGAAAAAGCTATTTCAATCTATGTCTTCCTTAATCCCAAGATTTCATTTTGACATCACGTTAGGTTCACTTGTGTAGCAAGGTTAAATTTTAAACTTTTAATAAACATTCTGGGAAGCCTAATCTTAACATAAGAATGAGAGAGTTAGAATTTTGTATAAAATTTGAAATCTGGAAAATACTTATGTAAGTTATGACGATTTTTCATAAGGGTAAAGAGAAAAGTAAACGGTTGAACAATAAGTGAACTGTGAAAGAATTTTCAGAACATGTAGGTGGAAAAAGAGAGAAAATTATGCTTACATAATAATGTTCTTGGATGTTAACGTAACTAAAATACATTTAAAGTAGTGATGTGTTGTGGGTTCGCCATTCCTGAAGTCAGTTTCTTGTGGTTGGGTCTTTACTAGTAACCTTCCATTGGGAAAAGTGTAGCATCAGCATGTATATGTCGTTATCATGTGTCTATGTGAGTCGATGACTTTTGTGATTGTCGTATGTGATTGTCGAGTTTCCTACTTGGAGCCCTTACTGTGTTGTGTGTAGTGAGCAATGTAAGTCAAAAAAAAAATAAAAATTATCCTGGTATTTTACTGTTGTATTTGGGTGTGTCCTAGTAGATGGCGACAGTTCCAGCTCATCTTGCCATGTATTATTATGATGAGTTCGTACTCCATAGCTGGGCAACATGTCCGCACAAGAATTCTCTTCACAATACACATGTTTAATTCGAATCTCCTTAAAATTCGATAATAATGCCTTTATATCTTCCATAATGGAATTTATAGTAGCTTGATGTTTTGATTTTCCCTTTATAGCATTAATAATGTATAATGAGTCCCCTTCCACATAATTTTTCCTTAATTGATAATGGTTAACCCACTTTAAACCATACAACACTGCATAGGCCTCAACATAATTATTAGTTTTATTGCCAATAGGCATAGCATAGGAAATATAGAAGGAACCATTTTCATTCCTAATAATACCACCCACACCAGCTAATCTCAGACTGTTTTTCATTGCACCATTAAAATTAAGCTTCATCCATCCAACCATAGGATTTTCCCACTTCACATTAACCCTAATATTCTTCTTCCATAAAGAGACCTGTTGAGTACTCTTCCCAATGCCCAAACCTTGAATGATTTCATTTTCACATTGAGGAATACTTCTTTCTTCCTTGAATATAATAATAGAAAGGTTACTAATCAAAGCTCCCACAATCATATTCCCCACCCCAGCTGAATTTTTTGGTTTTTCTCAAAAAATTCTATGATTTCTTTCTAGCCATATTCCCCACAGAAAATGGGGTAATACAAACTTCTAGGCTTTTAAAAAACACTGAGAAGAAAAGGAACAATTCCATTGTTCATTTCAGTTAGCAAAAGTCTCCGAAAAGACCTAAGAGACCTGAAATAATCTCAGAAAATTTGAGAATTTTTTTGAGAGAAGGGACATTGAAGGAATAAATGTTGAACAATTTCACTATCATACTTATAGAAAATGCACCTATTTGGTATCATTATACATTTAGCCTGTAAATTATCAACAATAAGAATTTATTTTGAATATCATGCCACAAAAATAAATTCACCTTAGGGATAAGAGAATTGTCCCAAAGATATTTTCACCAAGGAATTGGATGAGGAAAATTACAAGCAATACAATAGCCAAGTCTCACAGAGTACTCACCATCCTTAGTCCATGCCCAAATAAGAGCATCATGTTTAGGTATTGATGGTATATATACCGCATCCAAATTTGTATTAATATTTTAAATTTCCTCCTTGATACCCTCATCTTCAACTTCCCATTGAAGAGATCTCCAAGACCAACCCCAATCAGTTCTAATCTAATAGTCTCTCAAAAGGCTGCCTATAGCGGAAGTGAAGTGCTTTACAACATTTATCCATAGAACATGGTTAATAAGAGGTTCTTCAAAGATCCACCAATCCTACCAAAAATTAATCTGATTATCATCACCAATTTCCCATTTACTTCCTTTTATCACTAAACCCCTACACTTACCTAGACCATTCGAAAAGCATGAACCTTCAGGAATGATGTCATTTGAAATAAAAGAGATCTACTCATCATATATATATATATATATATATATATATATATATAAAACTTTAAGAATCTTAGTCCGCAGTCCATCATCTCGCTTAAGCCTCCATCCAACTTTATCCATTAAAGACAAATTCATACTTTTTAAGTCCTTAAAATGTCCATATCATTAAACTGGTATGAAAAAATTAGGTGAAGGAAATACATATTTAAATGATGATTTCTAGCAAAGGAATTATAATTCACACTCATGTGAAATGTAAGTAAGCCTGGTAAAATCTCAAAATAGTTGTAGTTACTCATAAGCTCATAACTTGAGCATTTCTCAATGAAATTGCACGAAATTGGTCTCGTGGGAATCATGGTTCCGAGACCTTAACACATGGATCAATAAATTCTATAATTGATCAAGAATTTATGGTGAATATTACAAGAAATAGACCCATTTCCAAATAAGGACCCTCAAAGTGGTTGGGAATGCAATTAATGGGCATGGGCAGCAATTTACTTTCACTACAAGTTACATATCAATCAAAGATGAATTTTAAGGATTTTATATCATGATTTACACTCAATTTGGGTAATTTTTAATTAATGCAAGAGGAAAATATGAGTTAGCTTGTTTCTCTCTCCTCTCCTCCATTTTCCATAAATTTAAGTGTTTTCTCATTTGTAATGGGGAATAATTATGGTAGCAAAACTCTGTCATTTTTGTTTTGTGAAACCAATGTGCAGCATGTCTTTATAGAGGAATTCTTGCATGATGATCTTGACATCTCTCTTACAATAGAATGATATGTGCATATCAATGAATAAAGAGATGAAATTTGTGGATGTATCTTCCCTTGCTACATTTGTTTTAATTCTGTCTTTCCTCTTCAATATGATTGCATAGGTATACTGTGTCTAATCCATGCTCATTGTGTAGGAGTTTATTATTATTATGTTGTGCTATGGAAATTTTATGTTGTGAATGTTGTTATTATATTGTGGAGAACTGTCATCACCCTTTCTAATATGCATTTTGCTCCCATTTTCACACATTTGTGAGTTTTTCTCAGACCCTTATTTTGGTGCATCACCTCTGTAGTGTATATTAATTTTACTTCTCATGTTAATTTCTCTCTCCCTTAGTCCCTTAGAAACTGTAGATTAGAGATAGTAAGTAGTTTTCCTTCATTAGAGTTAGCTTGCACTAGATTAGGAAGAGGAACTAACCTTCTCTGGAGGTCTATCTCAAGTAGCAAGTCCCACAACTTGGAGATAGTACCCATGTTACCTAGTCACATTGTTTTCCTTAACACACTCACTGCTAAGCAAATTGGAGGGTGTTGTGATTTGGTGATAACAGTTCTGGCATGCCCAGTGGGACAAGAAGAAGTCTTCATTTTTTATTGCAGCAAGATTGGTGTGCTCTTAATTGTAAAATACAACATGTAAGAGGCCTTATAACAACACATCTAGTGACTCCAAAAGGAAGAATTAAGTGCTATTATCAGTCCAAGCTTGTCAAATTTATGAGAAGGATTCAAACAAGGTCAAGAACTAGAGAAGAAGGTGTTTTTGAATACTTTCAGCTATCTCCAGGCAAAGGAAGAAGGGGAAGAAGAGATCAAAGGTCTCCATCTCCACCAAATAGAACACTATCAACACCTCCACCTGGTAGGCCTTTTATTCAATCAACTAGAGTTCTCAGGACAATTAGAATGGCTCATCAACCACCTCCAAAACCATTTACTAATTTTACGGGCAACAACCCACTTACTCTTAATGCAAAAAATCCAATCCCAGTTGTAGCATTGAAGAACATTCCATATTTTAATGGGGAGAACCATACAACTCTAATTGGTCACATTCAAGACATTGCAAATGTATTTGTTATACATGAGATTAATGAAATGGATATGGTTGTCAAAATATTGGCTTCTTCTTTCAAAGGTAAATCTCTAAACAATGGTTCAAGAGCCTAGGATTGGGATCAGTTGTGCATATCTCTTTGTGGTCAATTTGGGGATAAGGAAGACAATTTATCTCTTTTGGAGCAGTTAACCACAATCAAGAGAGCACCAAATTAGTAGACGGATGATTTCAACTTCAGATTTAGAAGGACATGGGATGTGATTCCACTTTCCATGAGACCTACAGCTGAAGGTGATTTTATATACTTCCTTAAAGATCTTTAAATTCCAATAATTACAATGATGATATAATATATGAGAGGTACAACTTTACCCACAGCCTATAACGTTGCTACTAGAACTGAATTTTTACTTGATTCAAGTTGGTCATCTTGCACCTAGGCCTCGTATGCATCTCTATCTATAATTAAGAAAGCTCAAACATTAGTCAAGAACCTACATTTGGCTCGCATTCTGGCCTACCAAAGAAAAAAACATAGTTCTACTAATGTTTATACCTCATCTTCTAGTACTTCCAGTGAAGCTCCAGGAATTTGTGAAGCAACTATAAAACTTAAGCAATGAGTTTGTTGAAAATCAAGAGGTAACAGGCTCAAAATTTCAGATCATACAAACTTTAATCCCAACCCAATATGCCTTCCATATCATCCTAATAGACCACCTAATCTAGATGCTAATAAAAACCAAAGTGAAACCTCATACTGAATAGATCATTTTATCCTTAAAATACTAATGTTGCATCCACATCTAGAGATCCTTAGTACCAATGCAAAACAACATGGCTCAATAACATGACTAGTACTTCTGATGCAATCAAACTCACAACCAGTCAATATGTTTCAATGATTCCATTGAATGAAGTGTCTTAAGGTGAAAATGGTTGTTTTAGATTCAAGATAAAAGATCAAGAATAATAATCAACAGCATGAAGCTACTGCAACGAAGACACCTCCAAGTGAAACCAAAATTATTGAATTGGAAATTTAAAGATTTATGTGGAATAAATCAAGCTCCTTCTCAAGGTGGTAACAACTAACACAAGGTCCTAAAAAGAGGAATTTGGAAGAAGGGTAGTCATCTTAACCAAAATGCTTTCAAATCCTTCTATCACTCCACAAGGAGTTAGCAATCAAAGTACATCTCTAAATATACAAAATCAGTCCAAACCACCTTCTATACTAACCCAAGTACTGGTTATAACAGCCCATGTGCAAGATAAAGTTGTGCAATGAAGAGGAAAGTAGAAGGATAGTTCTTCTCCATTCAATATCATTGAGAAAATGAAGAAAACGAACGTAAACATCTCAATGTGGGAATCGTTAGCTATCTCGGGCCAAAGAGATCTATTGCAAGTAGCCATGGAAAATTGGTCCACATCAAATGAATCGTCCAAGAATAAAGAGAAATTTCTCACTAATGCAACTCCACAAGAAGGAAATCAAGGATGTCAACAAGATAAAAACATGAATCCTCCTCCATTTTATATATCTTTGATCATTGGGAATAATCTTGTGCACAATTTCATGATTGATTTGGGAGCAAGCAGTTATGTGATGCCTAAACAAATAGTTGATCAGTTGGGCCTCCAGTATGAAGTCATTTCTAGAGGTGTAGTGTAATTGGATGGTACAAATGGTAACAATAGTTGGAGTAATCAAAGGATTAATCCTCACACTGCATGCATGCCCAAATGTCACAGTCTTGCAAGATGTATCAGTCATAGACTTGCCACCACTCTTTGCATTATGATTTTCAAGGGACTTCACCGCTAAAATTGGAGGCTACTTTTGTACATATTGGTCACATATGTTATTTATAATGAGGTATGGATATAAGGCTACAATCAGGTTTGATCCTAGTTCAAATTTCCATATTGAGCCTCATGTACCAAGTCTAATCAATGCAAATTGTTCAGCTTTTGATCAAGAAGATTTCCCAAGCACTTATAAAGAAGATACCAAGGTTGGAAGGCATTCTAGACTTAAATCTTGATGAATTGGGAAAATAAAAAGGCATGCATTTTGATCCTTACAAAGGAAATGGAAGAAGATGAGTTAGGAATTTATTGCTTGCACATGAAGAAAATCCACCTCTCCCTAGCATCACCAAGCCGGATCATAAAGATAATAATGAGGTATGGAAACTATTATTTGATGGTTCAAGGAGTAGGCAAGGTGCTGGAAGAGGAGCAATTCTTGTTTCGCCACAAGGTATAAACTATTACTCAACTTTCTATTTTTCAGTTTTCTTGTTCAAAAAACACAATTGAGTATGAGGTTTTGATTCAAGGATTAAATTGGAAAAGAAAGAGAGGCACTAAGAACTTGCAAGTCTTTGGAGATAGCAAGTTGATTGTGAACCAAATAAGAGGACTTAATTCCAATAAGAATTATCTTATAAAGAACTACAAGAATCGAGTATGGGATATCATTGAATATTTTGAAGCTTTTGGCATCAATTCCATCCCAAGGAAGAAGAACGAGGTTATAGATAGAATTGCAGTAATTGGGGTAGCATTTGATGTTGTGGAAAGTATCAAAAATGAGAAAACCCAACCTCATATCAAGGTGGTTGTAAGACCAGTTATCCCAGATAACAATACAAGTTGGAAAGTCTTCGAAAGTTATCAAAAAATCATATACTTCTTTTAAGAAGAAGCTAAGTTCTCCGCTATAAACCAAGAAAAAATAGAGCAGCAGTATGGTGACCAAGTGGTGTAGTTGAGAACTAAAAAAATACGAAAGGGCCTTGTAACTTTGGAGTCAATATTCAACCCAAATAATCAATTCTGGAAAGAGAAGGAAAAATTTCAAGTAAAGGGTGAAGACTTCGGAGCCTACTTCAATTAGAGAAGGTAAGATGTTGCAGATTGGCAAAGTAAGTACTCAACAAGAAAAATCTAAATTTATCCAACTTTGTCAATAGTTTCTTGATGTCTTTTCCTATAATTAAAAGGATTTGAGAGGATTTAATCCAAAATTAGCACAACATACAATCGAATTAGATCTGGAATCAAGTAGAAGTAAAGGCCGGTGAATCCTCATATTGAACCTCTCATGAGAAAATAATTAAATAAGCTGATAGAGGAAAGAATCATCTTTCCTATCAAGCTCTCAAGTTAGATTGCAAATTTGGTGCCAGTGAGAAAGAGAAATGAATAAATCAGATTGTGTGTGGTCTTCAATGATTTGAATAGAGCTTCACTCAAATATCATTATTTGTTTCCTTCCATAGAGCAGATCCTACATGTCGTAGCTGGTTCCGAATTTTTTCTGTTGCTAGACGATTACTCAGTGATGAGTTAATTATTTGACTTGTTTATATCATTTATGTGATTATTTATTTGTCATTAAACATGATTAATTAGTGCATCAGGATGCTTTATATAGTTGTATCCTAGTAAGTTCAATGTATTTCCCTTGTTCTTATTTCATGTAACTTGTTAACCGTAGAACTTCCCACTAATCACCTCTATGAGTGAAATGTGATGGAATATGTAGGATAATAGTGGAAATTTGATTCCCATGTTGGGAATTGTAATCAAGGAGTTTGAGTCTGTATCCATCGTGCATTCAGGGGGGGCTTTTTCCATAAACAACCTATAAACATGGATCTTTTTTTTAACAGTTCCGTAGGATTTAATGAAATTTAATAGGGTTTTTAGTGGAATAAATTAGTGCCTACAATTTTGGCATGATGTGTAACCGACTATGTCTATATAGACATCTTCTTGAAGAATAATTTTGTAGTTAGTTGATGTTAGTAATCTGCAGTACAGTTATAACAATCAATATTTATCTTCCAGTTATATATTGAGTAGGTTTTTGAAATTTTCTTAATCAATATATTAGATGTTGTTTTGAACATTCTGTGGTGTTAAGATTACCTTCATCCCAAGGAAGAGCAATGAGGCACTTGACCAAGGCGACTAGAGGCTTTTACATTTATGCATGCTTGTGGTTTCTAATAAGTTATAGTTTAAATGTAATTACTTATTTCCTTTACTGCAATTTCCATAACAATCAATATTTATATTTCAGTTATATACTGAGTATGTTTTGGAACTTTTCTTAATCAATATATTATATGTTTTTTTGAACATTCTGTGGTGTTGAGATTGCCTTCATCCCGAGGAAGAGCAATGGTTCACTCCACTAAGGCGACTGGAGGATTTTACGTTTATGCATGCTCATGGTTTCTAATAAGTTATAGTTTGAATGCAATTACTTATTTCCTATATTGTAATTGCCATTTAGTATATGTTATTTCCTTTATTGCAATTTCAATTCAGAGTGTGTAATTTCAATTCAGAGTGTGTTATTTCAATTATGCTATTTCAATTTGGTGTGTGCATTTCAATTCTAGTTAAATTATTTCCTTTAAACACATTCCTATTATAGTAACATATTTTTATTAGCTTAGCATTACATTTCCGTAGATTAGCAAAGAAGAATCAAAACCTCCCCAAAAGGAACAACTTAACAACTGAGTTGCATAAGGCTTCATTACACACAGCCTTGGACACACATCCCTGGTTTTATAATGACATTGGCAGAAGAATCTGTTAGTTAAATGATCAGAGAATACAATGACCCATATTTTTTGGCGTCATTAGTGGGGAACACCATAAGCATGACACATCATTTTATTCATCTTACATGATATGGGTGTTAGTGAAGCTAGTATATGCAACTAGTAGGAGTCCCAAACCTTGTTTACATAATCAATATTGATGCATGGCCACGAGACACTCAAGGGAGATTTATACCTCATAATATTTAAATAATATATCCAAATAGAGCACCAGTATGGAGCACTGAAAGTGACAATGAATCTAATACAACGCTTAGGATCCTTTCTGAACATTCTGCATCATCCTATTTAGAACTAGAATAACCTTCAGAAATGGGATACAATGGGAATAATGAGAACCGAACGTTGGGTAAAACATTACCTATCCCATTGTCCTAGAAAAATATGAGGATGCACCCATGAAAAATATATCTCCATCCATCTTCACTATGTTTCAAGGAATGACTATAAAAGACCCAATCCAGTTCTTATTTGAATTCAAAGTTCTTTTCTAGACATATGAATATAGAACATATAATCAAGAACTCAAACTTTTTCCTTTCACCCTTAAAGACTCTACTATGAGGTGGTTCATGGGATTATCCCCTAACTCTATTTGCACATGGGATAATATGGAAATATCCTTTTTAGACAAATATCAACACTACTGAAGGGGAAGAGATACGAGAGAAGAGTTCTTCCAAATAAAGAAAAAGGAAGATGAAAATTTTGAAGATTATCTTGATAGGTTTCTCTTTCTACATCGAAGGAGTGGTTATTAATTACATGAGGAAATGACTAAGACAGTTCTCCTTAAAGGATTTGATGAGGAAACCAAGGACTCCCTCCATCTTGTGGGAGGAGGTAATGTGCACAAACTTAGCATGACAAAGATCACTAAGTTATGTAGAAGCTACTCTAGATAAAGAGGGGGTATAAGGAAGAGAAAAGCATGCAAAATTGTCCTAAGTACCTTATAAATTCTTGAGGAAATGGATAACATGAAAAAATACATCTTGTCATAATTTACATCAACCATAGATGGGATAAAAGCCTAGACCAATGTTTTGACATAACCTCTAGACACAATTGTCCTAAATGTAGGAAGAGACATCCTTTGAGAGAGTGCCATTTGGATGTCACAGACATGTGTTTGATTTTTGATGTCCTTGATCATGATACTAACCATTGCACTTTATTACCTTAGTTAAAATAAATATTGAATGTCATGTCTTTAGCAAATGCAGAGGTAAACTTTGTTCAAAGGCCAAATAATCAGATTGTGTATGCCCCTAGACCTGCTTAGAACCCTTGTATGATGTCATGGCCTAACCAAGATCCTCATCCTACTTTGGGACAACCTAAATGGGAAACACCAAACTAGGTTCCATATCCAAATTCACCACCATGGGTACCCCCATACAATCAGAAAGGTTGGGCACCTCTAGCTAATATACCACCATGGAACAACTAACAATGGGCACCTCAACAAAATACTAATCAGAAGAGGAGGTTTCAACAACCACAACAAGCTTTAATGACCCCACCACAAAATTACCAACAACAAGGGCAGACATAACAAACTCAACTTCTATCCAATCCTTTATCAAACCCTAAAAATCAACAAACAACTTTAATTAATGAAGCAGGAAAAAGTGATTCAATGCAAGTTAATGCTATCAATAATATGTGGCTGAGGTCTGGGAGAATAGTACAAACAATCCTCCTATTGTTATCACCGAAATACCTGAGGAAAATGTGAGAGAAGAGACACCTAAGGAAAATTAAGAAACTGAACATGTTCCACAAACACAAGCCACTAGGAAAAGTTAAGAAAAAGATAAGAATGCACACACAACTCCTTTTCCCGAAGGATTAAAAGAAACTCAGACTGCAGAATAAACCACACTAGTTCACTAGTTGAAAAATATGAACATTGAGGTCCCACTTCTGAGAGTAATAAGGGACATTCCTGAATTAAACCAAACCATTAGAAACCAGTTCATAAAGACACTAAGAAGAAAGAATAAATGCCCAAAAATGGTCAAAGTGGAAGGGAATCTAGATGATCTTGTTGCTGGAAAGATTATTTCACCAGAATATGGGGATCCTGGGAGTCCAATCATCACTATTTTTTAAAATGGTTAGTCAATATCCAATGTTTTAGTGGATCTTTGTGCTTTCATCAATGTTATAACTACATATGTGTTCAATATGTTGTCTCTAACACGATTACAACCAACCAATACCATTCTCCAATTGGTAGATTAATCTATTGCTATACCATATGGAGTAATTGAGGATGTAATGGTCATAGTTGAATCTTGGGAGTATCCAATGGATTTTATGGTCTTACATCCTAAATATTGGAAGTTAGGATACCCAGTCATCTTAGGAAGGTCCTGGTTAGCTACTTTTACAGCATACATTAATTGTAGATCAGGAAAAATGACTGTTTTAAATGGGAAAAAATCAAAGAATATTTCATTCTATCCTCTTGCCCAGCCATATGTGG
This sequence comes from Taxus chinensis, assembly GCA_019776745.2. Lineage (NCBI taxonomy): Eukaryota > Viridiplantae > Streptophyta > Pinopsida > Cupressales > Taxaceae > Taxus > Taxus chinensis. The sequence goes on from CM034152.1 coordinate 527,276,674, forward strand.
ATGTTTGTGAACATGTATGGGTAGATTTTTTAGATAATAACAATCTGAGTTATTATTATCTGGCCACCATTCCAGTGAAAAATCACATGAAAGAAATTGTTCAGTTATACACCATGTCTGATGAAGAGGATGTCGTGGCTACAAAATTCAGAACTGTGGCCACAGAAATTGAAATTGAGGCTATGGAAACATCTTTTTTGAAATTAACCAATAATATTACCTTGGTAAGTAACATTTCTAATGAAAACTGTACAAGAACCTATGCTTATCATGAATAATTTACATTTATTGATTTCCATTATCCTTTAGCTAAGGTTATGTCTCTTGAAAATATGACTATTTTACACATGCTTCAGCCTCATGTTTGTCCCCTGAATTCTTTAATTGCTCATACATAGCTCACTATTATGAAAGATACCAAACAAGTGACTGTTGACATAGGGAAAGAGCTGACTGTTGGTAATAATTTAGAAGCCAACCAAGAGACTAGGGTTGTATAAATTTTGAGGAAGCATTCCCAAGTTTTTGTTGTGGATTATACTTACATGAAAAGGATCCATCCAAGAATTTTCACTCACCATATTTACAGTGAGGATGTTAAACCTGTGAGACAACCACAATGAAGAATTAATCCAACACTTAGAGACAATAAAAAATGAGATGGAAAAACTATTGAAGGTAGGATTCATCTATCCTATATCCGATAGTCATTGGGTATCGCCACTAGTTATAGTTCCCAAGAAAAATGGTAAATGGAGAATTTGTGTGGACTATAGGGAACTTAATAAAGAGACCAAGAAAGACTACTTTCCTTTTCCTTTTATTGATCAGGTCCTGTACAATCTGGTAGGAAAGAAATATTTATCCTTCTTAGATGGGTTTAGTGGGTATAACCAAATTAGTATTGCACCTACTGATTAGGATAAAACCACCTTTACTTGTCCCTAGGGAACATTTGCATATAGATTTCTACCATTTGGATTTGTAACGCACCTGTTACCTTCCAAAGAGAAGTTTTGGCCATTTTTGTTGATATTACAAATGACTGTGTTGAAGTTTGCATGGATGATTTTATTGTCCATGGTTTAAATTTTGATGAATCTTTGAATAATCTTGAAAAAGAGTTAACTAGATGTGAGCATCACCAAATTTCCTTGAGTCGTGAAATTTTTTTGATAATGGTTGATCAAGGAATTGTCTTAGGTCATCATATTTCTATCAAAGGAATACACATCAACCCCAAAAAGATTGAGGTAATCACTAAAAATTCTATGCCAATAAATCAGACTTACATCTAGAGTTTCCTTGGACATGTAGGATATTACAAGGTGGTTCATCAAAGAATTTAGTAAAATTTTTGCACCTATGTTTTCTTTGCTGACAAAATATTATGTTTTTAAATGGTTTCCTCAATGTCAGTAGGCTTTTGAGATTATCAAGGAAAAGTTAACCACTGCTCTAGTTTTTAGAGGACCCAACTAGGGATACCTTTCCATATTCACTATAATGCTTCTAACATAGAAATGGGATTCATTCTTGTACAAAAGGATGAGGAAGATCAAATGTATGCCATCTATTTTATCAGCAAGAATTTGACCCCTATGGAGAGAAACTACACCACTTCAAAAAAATAACTTCTAGCTGTTGTTTATTCTCTGAATAAATTCAGACATTACATTGCTGGATACAAAATATTTGTTTATACTGACCACATGGCCATAATCTATTTGATGAATAAACCAGTAGTAGGGGTAAAATTATTAGATGGTTACTCTTGTTGCAAGAATTGAACTTAAGTATTATTGATAAGCCAGGGAAGACTAATGTTGTTTGTGATTTTATTTCAAGGCTGAATGTTTCAGGAGAAGAATAAGTAGTCCAAGATCATTTTCTAGATGAACACTTGTTTGCAATACCAACTTATCCTCCATGGTTTTCTGATCTTTCAAACTACCTAACTATAGGGAAGTTTACAGCCTTATTTTCTAATAAGGAATGGAAGAGATTAGTTAAAAACAACTCAACATATAAATGGTGTAATGGAATTTTATTTAAAGGTTTTCCTTATATGGTTCTTCGAATGTGTGTTTGTGAGGATGAATTATATGATATACTGAGAGTTTTTCATGATGATCCTGGAGGAGGACATTATTCAATGAAGAGGACAATTCAAAATGTCTTTGGAGTTAGATATTACTAGCCTTCTCTTCACAAGTCTATTAAGAAGTACGTGTGGTAGTGTGATGCATGTTAAACAATGGGGAAGTCTACGTTGTCCATAGAAATGCCTCTCAACCCTCAACTGGTCTTAGGACCATTTGAGAAGTGGGGAATTGATTTTGTTGGACCATTTGATCCCCCATATTTTGGGAAATAATACATGTTGGTGTGCATTGATTACATCATGAAATGGGCCGAGGTTTAAGGATTAGCATTTGCCAATGAAGATGTTATAGCTTACTTTTTGTACAACATGATTATGCTGAGATTTGACACCCATAGAGCCATTGTATTTGATCAGGGACCTCAATTTTTGTCTAACATGATTTAGGATTTCCTAGAGATCTACCAAATTAAGCATCGGAAATCATCACAATATCACCCCCAATCCAATGTGTAGGTGGAATTTACAAACAAAAAGCTGGAGAATATCTTAACTAAAGTTGTCAATGCAAATAGAAAGAACTAGGTACAAAAACTCCCAAAAGTAGTTTAGACCTACAATACGACCTAGAAGACCACTACTGGTTTCTCCCCATGTGAAATGGTGTATGGGAAGAAGCCAATGTTACCAGTTGAGTTTTAATTTCAAATTTGGAGGATAGAAATGAAAGTTGACATCAATTTGGATGAAGTACAATGTGAGAGAGCAGTGTAATTGAATGAGCTAGAACACAAAAGGAAAGCTTTGCATGATGCTCGTATCAAACACATGAAGTTTAATGAGGGAGATTGATTCCTACTTTTTGACTCAAAATATCAACATTTCAAAGGCAAGCTGAGAACAAGATGGTTAGCACCATACCAGATCAAAAAGGTGTTTGATAACGGCTCTATGAGATTTCTGTCGATTGATGGAGATAGAACAACTCTTCTAGTGAATGGACACAGATTAAGGCTGTATCAACGTCCTCTAGATAAAGAATCCTTCAGCAAAGATATGTTGTTATGCAAGGAAATGGATTCAATGGAGGAAATTGGTTGTTCCCATCATGAGTAGTTGTTTTTGAATTTGAATCAAGGAAGATGATCAAGCTTTCAATCTTCTTCCCTTAGATGTAGTTGTTTTGTTTATTTTTTCTTTCAATAAAGTTAGGAATGTTCATTGTTAGAATGTATAATAATCACATTCTCCCATTGAGTGCAGGACATGGAAATCTACAGATACCAAGAGGCTGAGCTGTCAAAGGTAAGTGCATTTTACTTCGCTACATATATTAACTTTTAAAGCACTCCCCCATTGCATGTATTTAACATGATTAAATTAATACACAATTTTCAATGCATTTATTGGGGCTATAATTTACAATCTTGTGACACAGAGTGGGGTGCAATGAATCATAATGAGAGAGGATATTACATGTGCTAAATTTCTATGAAAATGATGGGTTACTTTATAAGAAGGAAAAGTGGCATTTTTATTCAATATGATAGGATGTGTGTCATACTATGCATTAAAAATTCACACACATACTTGGTCCTATCAATTTTTTAGGCTGCCAATTTTGCACCAACTTGAGGCCATTAAAATATTTTGGTATATTTCAAATTGTCACTCACCAAAAGCTTCATGTTAAGTATTGCTCTTTGAGTTTGAACACAACGACTCCATCATTTTTTTGCACAACTGTCTAAGTTCATCTACGCTATGGGGTAGAAGAATAAATTTGAACTAAACTCTCCAGACCCACTGCTTCGGAATGCTACAATTTTCTAGGTATTTTATGATGCTGGCTAGTTAGAATTTATTAGGAAATTTGAGGGTTTTAATGAAAATTTAGTTGATGGGTTTTTAGTAAATTTTGAAGCCACTTGATCCTGAATTGGGGGGGGGGGGAATTAGAAATAAATAGTCGATTTATTTCTGACCTATCTGGTTTACCATAATTTGGTCTTGAGGTTGTGAAAAATGCTCCTCTTAAGGACCTAATTCCCATGTTTCATGAGGATGGTGAAGCTCTTCCAGAATTAATCCTCACTTCATTTGGTACTCTGAAGGGAATTAAGTGGGAAAGTTTTCCTGATATTTGGATGGAATTTGCTAAATGAGTCAAGAGGTACTTTATTTGTGATGGACAACCATATTTTCTCAGAGGGGATTCACTAAATTTTTTAACTCGTTTAAAGAAAGGCCACATAAACCCTACACTCAGGGTGAATTTTCCTGAATATTTAGCTGATGCAGTCATTAAATTGGGACAAAAGTATAAAAATGGAGGTGGTAGGGCTGCATTGAAACACCCAGGGCTTATCCAATTTATTTGTTCACATCAGGTTTTTAACAGGCCCAAGAGGAAGGTCGAGAAAGTAAGTGTAGGGGAGAGTTCAAAACAAAACAAAATTAAGAGCGAACCAAGACCCAATGTTCGGCCCAAGCTCAATTCGATTCCTTAGCCCTCAAGGGAAATTGTGGAGGAACCTGCTAGTCAGGATAATCTATCTTCTATGCCAAAATATTCTAAGGGTAAAAGCACCTTACAATTTCATTCTTTTATTTTGATGAGGCCAAGAAGGTCTTGTACTTTGTAGAGACTTGAAGTTTCCCAACCAAAAGTTTTTCATGAAGATTTTACTCCCATTGTGGAGGAAAAGGAAGAGGTTGGTACGTCAATTGTCCCTGATGAACAATCTAAGGATTTTGCATTCACTATAACCATCCCTGCAACATGGAGTCCAAATATTCCTGCAGCTCCAGAAATCAATTCAGAAGCTCCGGAAATACCTTCAGCACTAAAAACATAGACCCTAGTTCAATAATTTGTTGCAATGGAGATTGGTGGCCAGGAATCACTGGGAGATGACGTACTGAGGTGTTATTTAGATGAAATTACCTATGTGAAGGAAAAGTTAAAAGGTATACAAGAAACCAATTTTTCTTTGTAAACTGCATTCAAATAGAGAATTGTAGAAAAAGTTAGGGAAATTATTGCTTTGAAGGTAGAGGTTAGCAGTCTAAAGAGACAAAGAGACATAGGCCTTAAATTATTCGATGATTTAAATTAGTTATCTCTTCAAAATAAATAATTAAAAAAATAAAATAAAAACCTAAAAGAAAAGATTGAGGTCAGTGTAAATGAGAAGAAGTTAGAATCTATTTTAGACTCTATTTTTCCTTTGGCCTGTCAGCTTTTGGCCTGTAGAAAACCTTCTTCTGTCTATAGCAGGTTTGTTTAAGAGCAATTTTATGCTTGGCAATTAATGAGAATGTGCAGTCAAGAACCTCATGAGGCCCCTAATGGAAATTTTGTTTGTCAATTTATCAAAATAGTACCCCTGAGATACAAAATCAACTGTGTGAACTTTACCTCCATAACATGTTGGTAAAAAATGTGCCTAATTTCTTTATTAATTTATTTGTGGGAGATTTTCATTTGAAGTCCTTTCAGTCACTGGTTGGGAACCAAATTACATGGAGTGAACAAACAAAAAAATTCAATCAAACAACTCGCACCATAGGTTTCTACATTAGGCCTACCCATCACAATGATGTGGCCATAATGAAAAATTTAAAATCTCTTTATTATCAGGATGGTGTTGGGGAAAATACTTCAAAGATTCTACTAAAATGTGTGCAAGATTTTAAGAGCTATAGTCAGCAACATTCTGGTGAAGCAAGATAGGCTTGTGATAAAAGGTGGGATACCTTAAACTTATCATTGAAAAGGAGGGAAGTTATCTCCCCTCGGAATCTTAGTTGGTGTATGCAGAGGGGTGATGGATTGATTACAATAATTTGGAATTTATCTAAGAAGAATGACAAGGAATATAGGGATGAATGGGTAGGAATACAGGTGAGGCCACCTCTTCTCCTAAGTCCCACTACTACCTAGCAGAATAATGTTTCCCAATCACATGATAGTTTTACATCTTGGGTGGAGGTTATTTCAAACACTCAGGGATGTAAGGGAACCAAGAAACAATATGTAGATCAATTTGAGGAATATGACATGGCATGATAGCTTGGCCAGAGGTTAGGGAAAAGATGAGTTACATAGGGACATGCAACAACTAAAGTGCAGGGGAGATGATGAGTGCATTATTTGACTTGTTTATATCATCTATGTGATTATTGATTTGTCATTAAACACGATTAATTAGTGCATGGGGATGCTTTATATAGTTATATCTTAGTAAGTTCAATGCATTTCTATTATTCTTGTTTCATGCAACTTGTTGACCATAGAACTTCCCACTAATCGCCTATGTGAGTGAAATATGGTGACATATGTAGGATAATAGTGGACATTTTCTACCCATGCTGGGAATTGTAATCAAGGAGTCTGAGTCTGTAACCATCGTGCAGTCATGGACCACTTTTTCCACAGACAACCTATAGACATGGATCTTGTTTTTAGCACTTTCGTAGGATTTAATGAAATTTAATATGGTTGTTAGTGGAAGAACTTAGTGCCTAAAATTTTGGCATGATATGTAACCGGCTATGTCTACATAAACATCTTCTTGAAGAATAATTTTGTAGTTTGTTAATGTTAGTAATTTTCATTACAGTTTATAACAGTCAGTATTTATCTTCTAGTTATATATTGAGTATGTTTTGGAACTTTTCTAAATCAATATATTATATGTTGTTTTGAACATTATGTGGTGTTGAGATTTGTTGGACCCTAAATATTGGCTAAGTACCAAGAGGCACATGTGTAGGATCAGTAAATAGAACGACGCTCAGGGAAAAGTGCACAAGAAAAGGGGTTTAAAAAGGGTTTAAGTGAAACTAGGGCACGCGAGGGAGGTAGAGCAAGGGTTTAAAGGACTTAGCCATATTTGGCATCACAGAGTCACTTGAGGAAAAATGTGAGGACCCGACTAGGCGTGATAAGTGGATAAGGTGCCATCTTGGAACCTGGGAGGCCAAGAAAAATATATTCCACCTAGGGAATATTCCTAAATGGATCATTGTAGTTAGTGGAAGGTTTTTCAAAGAGGATAAGCATTCACCAATGGAGGACCACATTGACACTTGACACGCGATCTACTCAAGAGATAAGTCATGGCGGTGGACGTTGATCCTATTTAAAGAAATGCTTGGGATAGGAACAAAAGAGATAGATGAGAGAGGGAGAAGGGAGAAGGTAGTGCGAAGGGTGCTATAAGGTATGAGAGTGCTAAGAAAAGGATGGTAATGAGGTGTTGTAGAAATGTTAGGAAATGCTAAGGGTTTGGAGCTGATAATGCTAGGGTTTAGAGTTCTTGGTGTTAGGGGGTTGTAAGAGATATCATTAAGAATATGTATGGGTACCAGGGTCCGTAACAGGGGTTATAATGGGAAAAGAATAGTTAGGATCTCTGATCAGATTATTTTGGAGATGTTGGAGCTCTGTCACTTGATGTATATGGTCTGAGATGACCCTTTTAAATATAGTATGGCTACTAGAAACTCTTTTTAAATCAATATACATGGATCTATTTTGTACATCTTGTTTACGAGTGTAAACCATCATGGCTTGTCATGACTCGGATTTGGTTATTTTTGTTTCATATAATGTTTATTTACCTTTTTTAATGCATTAATGTGTGGGTATGTTAGTTATATCTTCTTCCTTTTTAAGTAGGTGCATGTACTTTTGTTTTTGCAAATAATCCTCCATTAATGGAAGAAATCTCTTGTAAAACTCACATAAAGGAGTGGTTCGGTGCCTACACACACCTTGGGTGAGTGCCCAGCATATGTTGGGTGATATTTTGGCGCACTTGGGGTTAGAAAGAGGTATTAAGGGTAAAATAATTACTACATCTTGGTTCCATTTCTAGGACATATTTTGAAGCTATTATGAGAGAAATGTGTAATGAAGGAGCGTTTGACCTTGGATAGTGTCGAAGCGTGGCTCAAAAACATAGAGGATGAGTTTTCTCAAATATTTAACATTGGCACTGAGTTTGATGCGTGTAAATGGGTAGAGGATCACCTAGATCATGAGTTATACGAGACCTTTTTCTTGTGTTTCCTAGTAGATTTGTATGAATGGCTATCAACATATGCATCAATGTCAAGTTGGTACTATAGACCTCATGTTTGGTCCCAAGAATAATATCAACGGTTTCATGATGTCGATTTGACATGGACATGTGTTTTTTATCACTAGTGGAGTAGAGTGCCGACTATTTATACCTTGGAATACATTATTTCTACGTATTCTTTCCTAGATATTGTTGAGTTTGAGTTCTTGAGGGAGCCTAGATGATCGTTCTTACATTTTATTCCAATAGCTATTAAGATCTTGGTCATTACATTGAGTTTGGAATCCTTTCCCATGGCTGGCTAAACTCTTGTTAGGTGCAGGGTGGCAGACCTTGCGGTGGAAATGGAGAGAGAGGAGATGTGGCTCAAGTACAACGAATTTCAAGAGAGGGTGTTGGAAAGATAGCATAAAGCTACAGGAGTGATGGATTTATGGAGGCATACATTGCGGGAAGGATTTGAGGTTTGCATAGGGGACGTGGAAGCTGAGCAATCTGAGCTACCTCATCTTGGCAAGCGTGGAAGAGAAACCCCCTCAAATTCTGGAAAGATCTTGTCATACAAAGAAAGGAGAAGAGTCGTAGGCACACATATTAACTTAAATGGAGAATAGAAACTTGCGTTTAATTTTCCAGTCCTTGAGAAAAGTGTTGATAATCCAGTTGGTATCAGTATTGGTATTCGAGTGATGCCTAGGAGGAATAATTTTTCATTTGGTACATTTATGGCTGCACATTCATATCCTATGTTTGGGGGTATTTTTTCTGGAAAAACATTTGGGCAAGGTGTGGGATCAAAAGGTTTGAGTATCACATTTGGGAGCATCATAGGAAACACATCTAGGATTGGTTCGATATCGTAAATTATCAGCGCGTAGTTTAGCACAACAGTAGGATCACAGGGCGCAACTGCATTAGGCCCCTTACCTATGACAGGAGGAGGACCTTGTGGATCTGGAGGAGTTGGAACTAATGGATCTAGTTGCTCTAGTGGTGGAGGTAACATCGGAGGGAATCAAGGTCCTAGATCTGACGAACAAGGTCCACAACACAATCAACAGGTGTTTTATGAGATGTCACTCCACTGATTACAAGGGCATTAAGGATATTGTGGAACATGTATATAAGTGTGATTTATTATGGCACACAAAGGGAATCACTACCCCAGAGCAGAAGGAAATTCATTTTGTAACCACATTGCAAGGATGCGTGCATAACTGGTACATGAAGTATGACCCACACCAGATAGTGGTGGATTACATTACATTGCATAATTCACTTTTGATGGAGTTCCACATACCTAAGTTTGAATATAAAATCATCAGTGCATTAAAGGAAATTCAACAAGAAATGGTGGAGAGTGTGTGGGAGTATGATGCATGTTTCAAGAATCTCCTATCCAAGTTATCTTATGGCATTCACCCTTTGCACCATGCTCAATGGTTCATTGAAGGACTGATAAAACTATTTAGGAGGGTGCTTTCACAACATATTTTCACATATCCACATGAGGCCTTAGAGGATGCCTTGCATGCTGAGGAAGTAGGAAGCATTAATACAAGAGTTAGTCCATTCCTAGAAGCCCAAATTATTGCAATGGTAAAGCAGCTGGAGAAATTTTCTACGAACTCGGCTCATGATACTCGCAATGGGTTATGGTGTATGGATTGTGAGGTAGAAGGGAATACGAAGGACAATTGTCCTCAGATATTGGTACGTAGGATGACAGTAGACTGTGATATTTTCCCCAAATATCATGATGCAAGTAGGTGTACGCTATTACAGTGCACGATCCATAAGAATGTGCCTTGCTATTGTAAAATTTTCACCTCTACTACTCATGACACTAAGGATTGTAGATTGATTGATCAAATACATGATTTCATTGATACTGGTGTGTGCCAGACTAGTGTTGCAAATATATCCAAGAATTCTAGTCATCATTATGAAGGGCACATAGATGGAGGAGGTTGAGGTAGAGGTTTTTGAGGATAATTTAGAAGTCGTGGCAATTGCGGGGGCGAAATGAGTGAATTTCATCATGGAACCTACTATAACACTGGATCTATAAAACATTACAAGCATGAGTGTATCAATTTTCTATAATGCTCTTGGTTTGGGAAAAAGCACAAGTATGAGGAATGCCTAGAATATTTTGAACACATGAGCTAGAAGAAGCGAAAGGATAAGGGCACTAGGATGGTGAACGTAAAACATGTTGATAAAAAATGGATGCCAAGGGTGGCGTGTGAGTTAGATTTAGAAATTGTGTTGGTGACGACGTGAGTTAAGGCTGAGCATACCAGGGAAATACCAAAGTAGAGATCACTGATTACAAGAGAAGAAGTTGTACATGGGAAGTGTATGGACCGTGCTTATCAGAAGGAATTCTATCAAGAGACCATGGAAGTAATCATAAGTCTTCAAGGGGATAAAAGAGAAATCCAGGAAGTTGGGGTAGATGAAAAGTGTTGAGGTCCCTCAGGTAGATATAGATTATGTCAGAGAAGTGTGCAGTATTTTTCTTGAAGAGAATATCATCCCTCTATTATGAAAATGCTTGAGAAATAAAGTACCAATCACTAGAGGAGAGTGCAAGAATCTGGTTTTGCATGCTAATCTACCTCCCCACGGCCTTAACTATGATAAGGAGATTACCTTGAATGCAGTTTTTGATGGATGGATCCTAAGAAATATTTTGATTGACATGGGAACATAAGTTAATATTCTCACCCTATATGCATGGAATCAAATGGGAAGGCCCCCATTAGAGCCATCTTCAAATATGTTGTATATGGCTAACAAGACAAAGGCAATACCCATTGGTGTTTCAAAGGATGTTGCTATCACTATCCAAGGGGTGAAATCAACTAGAAACTTTGAATTCTTAGCGCTTACTGAGGAAGACAAATTTCCAGTGTTACTTGGTCGCCCTTGGTTCTATAATAACAATGTTGCCTTACATTTCAATAAGGCTATATAAGTTTTGAGAACAAGGAGGAACGTATTATCATTCCTTTGATGAACGGGAAGTTAGCACCCTATACTAAGCCCTTGGAGGAAGAATACCTAGACAAAATCTATGTGCGCACTATCAGGGACCCTAAGGTTGTACAACCAACAAAAGAAGACATTATTAAGTGGGAAGACACTCAATCTATAAGTGATAAAACTAGTGTGGCATGTGATAATTTGGCACATGGGATATATGAGTTATTCAGAAGGAAGTTAAGAGGATTTTTGATGAGAGTAATAAAGGCGCGTTGATTCATATACCTATGAGGAAAACAATTGCCAAGTTACATTGGGGGAGCCAACCCTGATGTTTTCTTGTGAGCAATGGAGACCTAGTGGAGATGTGAGGTCAAAAGGAGAATTATGTTTAGTTTTACTTTCCTCATGACCATGTCACATTGGTGGAAAACCCATCGTGATAACATTCTAGAGTGGTACATTGTGAGAATCACGTTCTCTATTAGGTTTCTCTGAAGCTATGCACCTACTACTATACAAGATTATCATGGGAAGGAACCCACTGTGTTTCACATCTAGGCATGTGAGAAGGCATAGATGGAAGACATGGAAGCATTTATCCTAGCTTTATGGGTGCATATGATTTACTCCACCTTACAAGGTTGCGTGCACATGGTACATTCACTCAGAATTGTGCCGTCAGATAGGAAATTGGCATAAGAATATGGTTGATCTCCTTCAATCTTTCAAGTATCAAAGTACTAAGCCATCAGTGAATAAGGCGTTACAAGTTGTTAAACACCTCACTATGGGAGATAGTGTCATGGCAGAGGACAGGGTATTGAATTTGTTGATTAAACTTGGCTTGGAATCATGCTTCAATGAGGAAGATCAAAGGAGGTACATCTTGAGCGCATATGCATGTAAAAAGAGAAAGCAAATTTTGTCTACGTGATAGATGGTGAAGAGGTGGAAAACTTATATGTTAACCATATTTTCGTTACATGCGAGGTTATGGATATTGTTGATGAGAAAGTGTGCACCTACCATGAACCCTTGAAAACTAAGAAGGTTAACATTGGTTCAGAGGCAGAACCTAAAAAATCTATTATTGGAGATTACTGGACAGAAAGGGAGGTTTCAAAGATTATTGATCTATTATGTGAATTTCAGGATTTGTTTCCACATGGGTACCATACGATTAAAGGAGTTCATTACTCCTTGGGAGAAATGAAGATCAATTTAAAGGAAGGTACACACCCAATTCGTAAAATACCTTATCAAATGAATTTTAATCTACGCGTCAAAGTCAAGGAGGAGATTGACAAGATGATCACGTATCGGGAATCATTGAGGCTTTTAAGGAATCAAAGTGGATAATTCCAATGGTCATCAGCATTAAGAAATATGGGAGGATAAGGATTTGTGTTGATTACATGGATTTGAATGCGATGTGTGTCATTGATCCTTTTCCAACCCCCTACATCAAAGAGATCCTAGAAGATTTAACTGGGTGCAAGATCTATTCTTTCACAGATGGATTCTCAGGATATCATCAGGTTATAATTAGAAAGGAGGACCAAGAAAAGAAAATCTTCACCACTGAATGGGGAATTTTTTCCTATACGGTCATGCATTTTGGACTGAAGAACGTGCTTGCAGTGTTTTCGTGCATTGTGGTTCAGGAGTTTCAGGACTGTATCCATACATTTATACAAGTATACCTAGATGATTGGACAATATATGGATTAGTGAGGGAACATTATGACAATCTAAGGCTGATGTTTAAGAGATTTCGATAATTGAGTATATCTCTCAACATTAAGAAATGTGTTTTCGCAACTCCTTTTAGCACCATGTTGGGGCATATCATATGTAAATAAGTTTTTCTAGTGGATCTTGTGAAAATTGTCATTATTGTAGGATTAAGGGAGCCTACTGGTCAAAGTGTGGTGCGTGGATTCCCTGGGCATACTAGGTATTACCGGAAATTTATTAAGGGGTATGCTAAGATCGCAACACCATTAAATGAATTTTTGAAGCACAAAAGTACATTGCATTAGGGAGAGGTGTAGAAGATGACATTTGATACATTAAAGAATAGGCTTATCACTGTGCCCATATTACACTTTCCATCATGGGATAAGCCATTCTATGTACATGTTAATGCTTCAGGGATGGAAATTGGAGAAATCTGAGCACAACCCGGAGAGGGAATTTTTGACCATCCCTCATGCTTTGCTAATAGGAAACTAACCCCAGCAAAACATAATTACACTACCATGGATCATGAGGCATTATCAATGATCTACATGCTATACAAATTCAGGCAATATTTTCTAGTGACACCCTTTATCTTTTACATGGACCACATGGCATTAAACTACTTAGTGAACAAGCCCATCTTGTAAGGGAATATATGTAGGTGGATCCTATTTTTCTAGGAGTTTGAGTTTATAGTTGTTGTAAAACCGGGTAAGAATAATTTAGGGCTTGACCACTTATCAAGGATTGACTCAGGAGAGGATACACATAACATTAAGGATACAATGTTAGATGCACAACTATTCATATTGTAGTGCGCAACCTTTGACTTGGAAGATATTTTTGTGTTTCTCAAAACAGGTGTGGTGTTGGAGGGAATGAATAATTTGGAAATAAAGTAGTTAGCCATATGTGTCATGCCCTACATGTTAATTAGTGGAGACTTATACAAGCTCTTCCATGATGAGGTTTTGCATCCGTGTGTACTTAAGCATGAGCACACTGCAATCATGGAAGAGGCTCATTATGGAATTGTAGGGGGACACTATGTAGGGAATGCAATTGCATGAAATATCCTTCTAGAAATATTTTTGTGGGAAATAATTTACAAAGATTGTATCAAGTATTACAAGGCTTGTGACCACTGTCATTGCCTTGGTAAACTAGGTAAAAGAGATAAAATTCCATAAAGACCAATTGTCATTGTAGAGCCATTTGAGAAATGGGCAATTGACTTCATAGCCCCTATTTCTCCAACCACATGAAGGATGGGTTCGTGTTATATCATTACATGCACATATTACCTTACAAGTGGGTAGAAGCACCACCTATAAAAGATTGCACAGTGGCAAAAAAAACTAGGTTCTTATGGGAAAATATAATCACCAAGCATGGATGCCCGTTGAGCTTAACAAGTGACAGGGGTACTAATTTTTTAAATGAGAGAGTTAGAATCTTATTGGTAGAATTCATGGTGGCCCATCACAAGAATACCCCATATCACCCATAAGCTAATGGGACTTCTGAGGCATTTACCATAATTTTGAATCACACTTTGACCAAGATTTGTGATGTGGGAAGAAAGGATTGGGATGACAAAGTTTATGTTGTTTTATGGTCATGTCAAACTACTTATAAGAGGCTGAACAAGGCCACACCTATTCAATTGGTGTTTGGCACAAAATTTATGTTACTAGTTAAATTTAGGTTAACATCGTTGTGTATAATGTCCACAAGAGGGTTAGATGATGAACAAGTGCTTGAGGAGAGGATTGAAAAGTTGATGTAGTTGTATGAGAGACATGTTATTTCTCACTGGAGTCAGAAAATAGAAAAATCCAAGAAGACATGACATGACAGATACATCAAGAATGAGAAGTTTGAGGTTGGGCAGATGGTTCTCTTATATGATTCCAAGGTTTTGCGCCATCCTGGTAAATTCAAAGTTCATTGGTTGGGCCCATACATTGTATATTATATATTTGATTCAGGTGTTTTCCAGTTACAAGCGCTGGATGGAACACGGTTACCAAGCCATTTCAATGGGAGTAGGCTAAAGCCCTACTATAAATAAGTCTTCTTTGTGTTTGTAAATAAGGTAGTATTGACAGTTAGTGGAGGATTTTCTTTGATGCAGTTTCCTTTCTATGTTTCTCTTGCTTGTTTTTTTGTGCGCTGGTAGCCACTTATTATTTCAAAAAAAAATTATGCACAAAGGACTGAGCATCCATTTTTTTGTGGGGTGGAGTGATGTGACAAGTGTTGGAAGCTATAGTTATTGATGTCCCAGGTTGAAAAATCAAAAATATGGTTGTTGATGGCCCAGGTTAAAAAATCAAACACATGTGGATTGTGAGATCACACGTAGAAGAGGTGAACACAAGGGAAGGATGGTGTCAAAAGGATTTATAGAAACAATGTACAAGAATGAAAGTGCAGGAACAACATAAGATAGGCGATGTCAAAGAACCATGATTATGACACAGAGGAAGAATGCCTTCGGCGTTGTACGTGTGCATGTAAGGATCTGTGGTCAGTAAGGGGTTTTTGAACGCCTAAAGGTTGCTGAATTTTTTTGCATAGGATTGAGCACGGAGATAAAGCGTTGAAGGTTGGCATTGGAAAAATCCACCTTTATTACAAAAGTACATTGGTAGATGGAAAGGAATTTATTGCAGAGAAAAGAAAAATTTAAAATAGAAGATCGGGGGTATGTTATTTTCTACCTTGTGCTTTAAGTTATCAAAGATCTCTCACGAACTATGGCATCCTTGCAAAGAAGGTCTAAGAAAACTTGTGAAGATTTTTGTGCATAGATAGGCTGATCAGTGAATCGGAGTGGCAATGAGTACACGATCATAAGTGTAGAAGGTTGCATGGAAGGATCCTGTGGGTGTTATGTCATCTTGTGGAAAAAGGGTTTTCCAAGTTAGGGTTACATAACTAAAGAACAGGATTTGGAGGAACTCTCTAAAGGAGTGGAGACGCAAAGTTAAGTAGATCTAGGACTAGAAGAGAGGAAGAAGTTTTAAGGATCCGATGAAGGAATGACACCAAGGAAAGTAGCGAATTTTTCATAGAATAAGGGAAAGGGCAAGAGAAAACAAGCCATTTCTACTAGTTTAAATGAAGAATGGTACGTGAAAATGTAGTATGTGGACAGTGTATTACTTAGTAAGGAATGGGTGTCTCACATAAAAAAGATGGCCATAAGTGATTACAACCATCGAACGAGCACCATAGAAAATGATATGACACTAGAAGTGGTTTTCCCAAAAGAGAAGAGGACACCAAATGGAATTCCTATCTATGATGACGAAGTGAAGGTGAAAATGGAGAAGTCAAGGTTGTTGCAAATCTATGAGTTTCCCTATTTCAGTAAGCCCGAGCGACTATACCAATGGTTAATGTCAGGCGTGCATGAATTCCACTTATTTTTTGTATGTCGGAGGATGCGCATAACCCCCAACTAATTTCTAAGTTCACTGGCCTTATCTACAAAGGAGAATCACTAGACAATGATTTGGGAGACAAAGAAGCCATTACAAAGATTGTTGAAGCTTATGACTACAAGAAGGGTTCACGCTACTTCGACATTTCTCCAATCACCAACCCGGTGATGAGGATAACTACATGCTTGGTCAGAAATCTTGGTTGAATGTATGTGATAAGATCTTAGAGGGGACCATCTATAACCTCTCAAATTTTATTGCAGAGGAGATTATAAACGTTGTGTGCAATGAAGAGAAGATCATGTTTGGTAATGTCCTCCTCACCATTGTCTTTTTAGAGACTGGAGTTCCCGATGGGCCGGATAAGTTTGTTTGGGAATACCCGGATGAGAATCCCTCCCCTATCAATAGGTTTGAATAGTATACTTATGACACCATGATGACCGCTCATAAGGCACACCTAGAAAATTGATATAAGTGGATGCACGATGCATTCAGGGTGGAATGGAGAATACCCGAGTAGCTACCTTCATTAGTATAATGAGAGGTTGAGTTCATTGTATACCATCATTTTTGTATCAGAAGATTTACTTTGATAGATGGCACCAAGAGTCCTTGGTTTAAGTTTCCTTTCTCCTTCACGACATAGTACTTCTAGGCTAGGGTCAATCGATTCAAAGAGGTGAAGAAACTGAGGTTTCATCTAAGTGTAGTAGATCAAGATTACCGCGAGCTATGTAGGAGTTAATATACGCCAAAAAGTGTACCTATGTGGAGAAGTATGTTTCTCATGATGTGCACATGTTGAAACCAATAACCTTTCCTATTGTAGGGAGGACAACAACAAGGGTGTACTTGCACCTAAGTCCTAAGTATGAAAAATGAGCTTATGTTGAAGATGATGTCTCCATTTTTAGGACCCCACCGCAAGGAAAAATTTTGTGCCAAGGAAATGAGAAAGAGGGGAGGGTCCTGAGGAAAATGTGTCAAATGCGTAGATAGCACAGAAAGCTGGGGCATAGGAGTCGGTCAGGGACACAAGTACTTACGTCTTCTAGAAGAGGTATCCCATTAGAAAAGAGTTACCATAAACAGAAGAGTCGCCGGTAAGGGAAGACTCACCCAAGAGAGAAGAAAAAGATAAGTCCCCTGTATTGGAATCACCAAGAAGGAAGAAACAAAGGGTGAAAAAAGGGTCTAACTCAGGAGAAGAAAAAATCATAGAGGATTCTAAGGGTGATGAAGATGATGAAGAGTGTGGTGAGTCTCAAAATCATCCTGTGTACGATGTACACGAGTCATATCAAGAAGGAAATGAAGAGAGTGATGAGAATGAGGAAGGTGCTCATGAAAAAGGGTGGAGTGAGGAAGTAAACATGAAAGATAAGAAGGCCCCGACCCCGACCAAGGATCAAATGGATAACAATATAAAGAGGGAGGTGGTAGGTATTATCCAACAGATGGTGGAGCATGAAGTAGAGTGAAGTGCTGAAGAAGTGCTGAAGGAAATTGAGGAGAGTGCAAGTGTAAGAAAAGAGTATGGGAGCATGGGCGGAGACCCCAGCTTAGTAGTAAGATTCCCAAAAACAAAACACACAGGTGAAAAGGGCACAATAGTGGTGTAGGAACATGATATGACTTATATTAATGATCCAAGAAAGGTATTGCGCATACACTTCCAAAGTATCATGCCTGCCAACTAACTCCTCTCTTGGTCTTCTTTTGATGAAGAGGGTGCGTACCTGCACATGAGGAAAATTTTATCCATGGATTTTGAGTCCCACGTTGATGAACCTGAGTTCAAGGTAAATTGTGATGCATTGATGAAGATACCAGATGCCAAGGAACTAAACCCTCTTGTAAATTCCTGGTAACTGTCAGATGAGAAAGTTTGCAATGCGCTCAGAAAAGTATCAGTGGAGGTGGAAGCAAGAATCTTCGGCAGAAATGATATAATATGGGTCTTGGAGGAATAGCTTGAGAAAAAGAATGAGGAGATCGTTGAGCGTGACAAGGTGATAAAATAAAAGGAATTAATCAGTGCATAGTTAAGGCATAAACTGAGGGATGAAAAGGTGAAGGTGTGTAAAGTCCACAAGAAGATAGAGGCCATTTCTGATGTGTATTCATTTTTATATCCTTCATATAATAGGAAAATTCCATGTGCACTGGGTTGTCACCCAACAGGCACTACGCAATCACCCGAGGCATGCACACGTGTTGAGTCTCTCCTTTATGTAATTTTTGTGAGAATGCATCGTCTTAGAACATATAATCAAATGTAGGACAAAAAATAACTAAACCACGGTCTTATGAACTTAGGAAGATTTATCATCTCATTGTATGTAGGTGAAAGAAATAACAAGCAACACATGGAGATGAGTCATTTAGAAAGTAAATACATAAGTATTGAACACAGATGATTTATAACAGAGCATTATATTTATACTATCAAAGTTAATAACCCACATTACATCCCTGGAGGTCATAAAAGATCCTCATATAATTATGCAGAGCCAAGTCATGCATCAGAACTATACCATTTTCATCATATTACAAAGAAAAATGTAGACCCATCCCTCTAAGTGTACTATTGATCATAGAGCTCTCCTATTCCCTAACCCATAACATCCTCCATTCTATTTTCTACAGGGCTTCACCTCTCTCCAACTATCTCTTATATATCCACTATCTCCTTTTCTTCTACTGGGAGCTTGTATAGATAGCCTTAGCACCCACTTCTATACCTTCCATAAATTCCAGATCGGTTGCCAAGTGTTGAAGTGGTCCTCCATAGAAGCATTACTTTCTAGATTCAAGCTCTCCATTCCTTGCAATGATGTCTTCTAGAAATTTAAATCACATACCTAGAATATTCCCTTTTTGATCCATAGTCACCAGGTTGGTACCTCATCCATAAGGGCCATGCTTTTCT
Organism: Taxus chinensis; assembly: GCA_019776745.2. Classification (NCBI taxonomy): domain Eukaryota; kingdom Viridiplantae; phylum Streptophyta; class Pinopsida; order Cupressales; family Taxaceae; genus Taxus; species Taxus chinensis. The sequence continues at coordinate 527,295,994 of CM034152.1, forward strand.
CATGTGCTACCTGGGATGCTGAATGCGGTTGAGTACAAAACCCATTTTTACTTACACGCACGCACTGTGTGTTTTGCAAAACCCTGTCAGAACCCTTTCCCTGCATGCCTTCAACCCACGTATCCTTCTTTAACTAGGTCCTATGTGTCGATGCACCTTCTTGTACTTAGCTAATTTTTTGGGGCCCAACATCACCCCACACTACGCTTGTTCTGTGTCCCCGGAAACACTCTTCAATAAATAATTAAAGAATGGTGGATCCTTACAGATGGTTGGAATGGAAGAATGAAGAAATGAAGAAATGAGGAAAAGAATGAAAGAATAGGGAAATTTTTTTACTTCTAGACAAGGAGAGGGAAATCCTTCCTTAAATCAGCTTCTAATTTCCCCCAAGTTTTGACCTCGTTATACACTTGCTGACAGAGGTTACCCACCAGGGCACTTACTTCCTCAAAACTAAGCTCCTCTCCCTTAGTGCTCATTGTCTCCACAATCTCCTCTAGCTATTTGTCCAAATCCTCAAGCGCGTCCATCCTTCGAGTGATTTGAGGGTATAATTCCTTTAGCCGGTTCTTGATTGAGATCCACAAGTTCTCAATGGCCTCTAACTTCTTTTCTACCTCTGCTAGGATCTTGTCTCGGTCTACCATGTTCCCCTTGTTCTTTTCCTAGAACTCCTTGAGTTCCGCTTCATGGGTGGAAACTAAGATACTTTCCACTCTATCTTTGTCTACGCAGTTATCATAGGCAGCATCAGTATTTTTTGTGGTGGCTTTTACATCGGCGAGGGTTTAGTTGTATTGAGGAAAAATATCCTCCACCTTAGTCTTATTTTCTTTCTCTTGGCATGCTAATGCCTCCTCCGTTGATTCTAGGGCAAGTGGTCACCTCTCCATGGTAAGTATGTGGGTCAAGTCCTCTAGACATTGCAAGGATGATCTATTATTTTGTGTGGGCAGCGTTAAGTCTGGATGCTTTAGGAAAATGACATATGTGATCATCTCTATCTTCTTATATACCTCGCAAACTCTTGCCTTCTTATATTTCAACTCACACCTTAATTAAGTGTTGATTAGCTCTTCCTTCTTCAAGTCCTTGGTTTTCTCAAAGAGCTCTTCTTCTTCTTTCACAAGCTCTGCCTCTAGGAATTTTACCTTGTCATTTCTCCCGAAGATCTTGACTTCAACCTCAATAGAGAATTTTTTGAGAGCGTTGCAGATCTGTTCATCTGACAACCTCTGAGCATTCACCAAGGGGTTTATCCCTTTTGTCTTTGGCACTTACATCAATTCCCCTTGGCTTACTTCAAATTTTGGCTCATCAATGTGGGACTCAAATTCCCATGACAACATTTTCCTTGTCCGAGGGTATGCACCTTTCTCATCAAATGAAATCATGGGTAGAAGTTGTTCCATTGGCATGGTGCTCTAGAAGTGCGTGCGCAACACCTTGTTTGGATCATCAATGTAGCCCATTTTTTTCACTTGTAATGTTTATGTGCTCTTCCTCCCTATGCATACGTCCTTTGGAAAACTTACAACCAAATTGGGATCTCCTACCATGCTGCCATATTCTTTCTCTATGATCTCCTTCTTAGCTTCCTTCATCACCACGTCTGTGGTGCATTACACTTCTTGTTCTACCAGGTCCTTGATAATTTTTGTAACTTCTTTCTCTATGGCTTCATCTACATGTTCCTTTGTGAGGCTTGGGGTCCTTTGTTCTATAGTAACTTCTTCCCCACCTACCCCCTTGCCTTGGGTTTCATTTTCTTCCTCATCCTCCTTTTCCTCATTTCCCTTTTTATACTCCTCATCCCCTTCTTCTTCAGAATCATGTATCTCATATATGGGATGGTCTTCTCCTCCTGGTTCATCTTCATCATCATCTCTATTGTCGATGTAGGCATCTAGGCCTTTTTTCCCTCTAAATCAGCCTCATCTTTTACCTTTTTCTTCTTCCTTACTGAGGATTCTAGTACAAGGGATTTTTCTCTTTATTTTTCTTTGACAAGTGATGTCTTCCTTGGCGATTCCTCCTGAGTGAGGGGATCTTCATGCTTCGGCACCTCTTCTTCTGGAATCTTTTCTTTCACTGGGGACTTTTCCCTCCATGCGTAAGTACTAGGCTTAACGCTTGTCTCTAGTGTGCTTACTACTTGTGTACTCTGAATACTTGGTGCCTTATGCACCTCCTCTCATTCTCTCTTCCTAGGAGCAGCCTTCTTCCTTCTTATGGGGTCTTCAGGAATGGAGACATTGTTATGTAAGTAAGTGCCTTTTTTCAAATTTAGGCCTTATGCATAGATACACCCTTGTTGCGGTCCTTCCTACAATTGGCAGCGTCAAAGGCTTCATCATTTGGATCTTGTGGGAGACATATGTCTCCATGTGTGTGTGCTTCTTGGGGTAGACTAGCTTCTGGCACAGCTCACGGTGGTCTGCATCTACCTCACAAAGGTCAAACCTTAGTCTCTTGGCATCCTTGAACCAATTAACTCTAGCTTGGAAGTATAAAGCAGTGAAGGAGAAGGGTAGTTTTCACCACAGACTCATGTTCCCATCTATCATCATAAATCTATCAATGCAGAAGTGTTGGTATACTGCAAACTCTTCCTCTCCACTCACGAGTGCAAGAAACTGCTTTGGGATCCTCCACTTAGCCCCAAATGCGTCACACATTCATTTATACCATTTCTCTAGGCACACCTTGTTAGTGGCCATCATGGTTTCATAAGTATACTTTGCAAACATCTTTGTGGAAGAGGGATCCTCTTCTAGATATTCCCAAATAAATTTTTCTAGCCCATCGGGAACTCCGATCTCTGAGAAAACAATACTGAGGAGTACATTACCGAAGAGTATCTTCTCTCCCTCCTGCACACTACTTATAATTTCATCTGTGATGAAAGTGGATAAGTTGTAGATGGTCCCTTATAATATCTTTCAGCATATGTCCAGCCATGCCTTGTTTACTTGTGTCCATCGTTCCTAGTCATTGAGGTTGGTAACTAAGTGCGCAACAATCCTCATCATTGGGTCTAGTATTTCTAAGATGTCAAACTATCTTGAACCCTTCTTATAGTCATACATGGATATAGTCTTCTTGATGGATTCCTTGTTGCTCATATTATCATCAATGTTATCTCCTTCACAATTGAGGCATGTGAACTTAGATATCAGCTGTGGTTTAATGTGCATCTTGCACCCTGCGAAGTAAAAGTGATCTTCATATATGCGCGACATCATCCATTGATAAAGGTGCTTAGGTTTTCTAAAGTAAGGTAACTCATAAAGCTGTAATAGCCCTGCCTTCTCTAGTTTGACCTTTACTTCATCGTTGTATATTGGCATGCCTTTAGGTGTCCTCTTGTTGGTTGGTTGAACCAACTCTAAAGCCATCTCCTTCTTTGTTGTGCTTGTGCGATGATTATGATCACTTATGGCCATCTTCTGCATGTGTGACTCCCATTATTTTCCTTGCAATACCCCATATGAGTACCATATTTCCACGTACCATTCTTCGTTGGTTCTTGTGACAATAATGATCTTCTTTCCCTTTCCCTTGTCCTTTATTTTCTTTGGTGAAACAGTTGGTTTCCTTGGTGCCATTCTTATGGTTGGTGCTAACACTTAAATCCCCTTCCCCTTGCTCTTCTCTATCACTTTGTCCAATTCCAAATCTTAAGTTTGCAAAGAAACCCTTCTAACTCCATGCCCTATCCGTTAAACCCTAACTTGAAAAATCCTTCCACAAGACGACGCTTCCTCAACAAATTTTACCACACCCGTGTACCTTCCACACTAGTTTGCGGATCTACCCTAGTCACACACTTTAGATTCCTTGGATTATCCTTTCTTCAAAAAAATTTCTCTCTGGATTTTCCTAGTTCGCAATAGCTTTTTCTTCTTTGAAAACACAAATTAACAAATGATTTACCTAACCTTGTATTTAGAGTTTTTGCTTCTTTCCAGCATTAAATGCTATACCACCTACCAACATAATTTAACATTAAATGTGGCTTTTTCCACTAAGTCGTCTTTAAGTGATTTTATCCATAGGCCACATCCTGTGTGAAAAACCCTTTGCAACCTTTTAGCACACAAAAATCCAACCCAACCGAAGACTCTTATGCACGCGTCCATAGTGCCAAAGGCACTTCTTTTGTCTTTTACCCAATTTTTTCCCTCACCTACCTCATGTTGTTTTTGCGCTCTTCATCCTTTCTGTACATGGTTTCCACAAAGGATTTTTGACACCAACCATTATTTTCCACCTTCTCTTCTACATGCTTCTTACCCTTATTCACTTTACATCCTTCAACCTGAGCCATTCACTAAAACTTCTACTGCCAGGTCAAACTTGTATTATAGGCTTATACTTTGTATCACTCCACCCCACACTAAAATAGATGCACGGTCCTCTGTGCATACACACCTTTAGAGAGATAATGTGGTTACCAACGCACAACACACAAAACGAAACAAAATGAAATGAACAAGCAATGAGAAAGGGAAACACAAGAAAATAAAAATCATAAAGGGAAATTCTAAGCTAACTAGCAATACTACCTTATTACAAACACCAAGAAGACTTATTTATAGTAGAGCTTTATCTTATTCCCATTGAAGAGACCTGGTAACCTCGTCCCATCTAGCATTTATAACTGGTAAACACCTTAATCAAGAATGTACAAGATTATGTAAGGTCCCAACTAATGGACTTTCAACTTCCCAGGATGACGCAAATATTTGGAATCATACAATAGTACCAACTTCCTAACCTCAAACTTATTGTTCTTTATATGATGATCATGCCGTGCCTTTTGTCTTGCTTTTTCTATCTTCCGAATCCATCTATAAAGTGATCACCTTTAGTCTAACTACATCAACTAATCAATTCTTTCTTTTAGTTCTTGCTCATCATCTAACCCTCTCATGCGCACTATACGCAGTGAAGGTAACATGAATTCCATTGGTAAAGTAGACTCCGCACCAAACACCAATTGAAACGGTGTGGCCTTGTTCAACCTTTTGTAGGTTGTCTTATATGCCCATAGAACGATTGATACCTTATCATTCCTATCATGTCTTCTAACGTCATAGATCTTAGCTAGCATGTGACTCAGTATTTTGTTAAATTCCTCAGCAGTACCATTTTCTTGAGGGTGATATGGGGTAGTCTTATGATGGGCCACCATAAATTTTTATAATAGAATCCTAACTGTTTAATTGAGAAAGTGTCTACCCCTATCACTTGTTAAACTTAAAGGGAAACCATACCTATTGATTATGTTTACCCATAAGAATCTAGCAGTTGTTGCCATGGTGAAATCCTTTGTAGGCGCTACCTCTACCCACCATTTCAAGTAATCAGTGCAAGTGATGACATACCATGAATCAATCCTTCGCACAGCTGGCACAATTGGTTCTACAAATTCAAATTCCCATTTCTCAAATGGTTCAGTGCTGGCTATTGGTTGCAAAGTCATTTCATCTCTCTTTCTAGGTTTCCCAAGGCGCTGGAAATGGTCATAGGCCTAAAAAAATCAATAAAATATTTGTTGATGGTTTCCCACCAAAGCCCAACTAATAAAATATTCCACGCTGTAGCATTTCTTGCATAGTGTCCTCCTGCAATCCCACCATGCGCTTCTTCCATAATGGCTACACGCTCATGTTCCACTACGCATCAGCACATAATCTCATCATGACCTAACTTATACAAATCTCCACCAATCAACATGTAGGGTGCAACACGTATTGTTAACTACTTTCTCTTCAGGGCCTTCATCCCTTCTAGTGCCACACTTATTTTTAAGAACATTGTGATATCTTCCAAGTCTAAGGGCACACGCCGTAACCTAAATAGTTGTGAATCTGACATGGTATCCTCAATGCTTTGTACATTCTCTCCTGAATTAATCCTTGATAAGTGGTCATGTCCTAAATTGCTTTTTCCTGGTTTCATGACCACGGTGAACTCAAATTCTTGAAATAGTAGGACCCAACGACATATGTGCCCTTATAGAACGGGTTTGTTTACCAATTATTTCAATGCCATATGGTCTGTGTAGAATATAAATGGTGTCACCAATAGATACTGCCTAAACTTATGTAACACGTAGATCATAGACAATGCTTCACGTTCAGTAGTTGTGTAATTCTACTATGTTGGTGTCAACTTTCTACTTTCAAAGCACAAGGGATGATCAACAATTCCCTCTCTAGGTTGTGTTATTACTTCTCCCATATTTTTTCTCGAGGCATCAACATGCACATGCAAAGGATTATGCCATGAAGGAAAACGTAAGATGGGCACCGTGAGAAGCCTATCCTTCAAAGTGTCAAATGCCTTCTATTACGCCTCTCCCCAATGAAAGGAATGTGTTTTAATAATTCTTCTAAGGGTGTGGTGATCTTGGAATAACCCTTGATGAACTTCCTATAATACCCCGTATGCCCAAGAAATCTACGCACTACGCTTTGACTAGTAGGGTCCCCTAATCCTACAATAATTGCAACTTTATCAAGATCTAATAGCAAGCCTTCTTTGCATATAATGTGTCCTAACAAGGTTCCAAGTGGAGTAACAAAGACAAATTTCTTAAAGTTGAGGGATATCCTCAATTGCCCACATCTCTCAAACATCAGCCTTAAGTTGTCACAATGGTCTTTCACTAATCCATGCACCATCTAGTCATCCATGTAAACTTGAAGAAACTTATGGATGAAGTCATGAAATGCTTGTACCACAATGCGCGAGAACACAACAGGCACATTCTTTAATCCAAAAGGCATAACCATGTAGGTAAAACTTCCCCATTCAATAGAAAAATTTGTCTTTCTATGGTCTTCCTTTGCAATCCTGACTTGATGGTACCCTGAGAACCCATCCATTAAAGAGTAGACTTCACGCCTGGCCACTCCTTCCAAAATTTCTTCTGTAAAGGGGGTTAGGAAGGGATCGATGAAACACACTGCATTCAGATACTTGTAGTCAAAGAAAATTCTTATCCTCTCGTCCTTCTTGATATTGATGACCATTGGGCTTATCCACTCTAATTCTTCTACTACCTCAATGATACCAGATGCTATCATTTTGTCTATTTCCTCCTTAACCTGTACACGCAAGTTTGGATTAATCTGATAAGGCCTCTTCCAAATTGGGTGTGCACCTTCCTTCAACTTGATATTTATCTCCCCCAAGGAATGGTGAACACCTTTGAGTTTATGGTACCTACGAGGAAACAAATCTTGGAACTCACACAATAGATCAATGATCTTTGAAACCTCCTTTTTTGACCAAAAGTCACTGATGATAGCTTCCTTAGGTTCTACCTCCGTCCCAATGTTAACCTTATTTATTTTTAAGGGCTCGTGATGGGCACATTCTTGCTCATCAGCATTATTTATGACCTTGTGCCTACCCTCTACATGGTTAACATCCAAAGTCTCCATCTCTTCTCCATCTATTACGTAGACCATTTTTCCTTTTTCTTTTTCCATGCATGTGTGCTCAAGTTGTACCTCCTCTGATTCTTCTTCACTAAGGCGTGTCTCCAAAGAAGGCTCACCTAGTAATTATAGTATCTTATCTTCCACCATAGCACTATCCCCCATCGTAAGGCACTTGATCAATTACAACTCCTTATCCATTGATGGTTTAGTACTCCTATACTCGAAATCTTGAATGAGATCAGCCACCAACTCTTTCCAATTTCCCATTTGATGATGCATCTCCAAATGAACATACCAAGTGCACACACATCCTTGTAAGGTGGAATAAAACTTATGCACCCATAACAAAGGTTGCAACACTTCTACACTTCCCATCCAAGCCTTCTCACATGCTTGGATATGAAATTAAGCATTATTTTTACCATGGTAGTATTGTATAGCTGTGGGCGCGTTGCTCCTGGAAAACCTTACATAGAACACGATTCTCACCTCACACCATTCTTGGAGGTTTTCTTGATGTGTAGCTAACCAGCGCATTGCAATTATGAGTAGGTTATAGCTGAGCATTCCCCTTCTCTCATCCTCATTTTTACATTGAGATTCCATGTCCCATAATAAAATTTCAGGATATGCCCCTCCAGAGTAACTTGGCAACTTATTTCCTCCTAGGTGCTTGACTAAGTGCACCTTTGTCACCCTTGTTATAGATCTTCTTAATTGTCATCCAATTAACTCATAAGTACTATGCACCTAATTGTCGCATGCCACACTAGTGGTATCACTCACGGATTGAGTATCTTCAAGTTGGATAACTCCCTTCGTAGGGTGAATTATCTTAGGATCTCTGATGGAGTGCACATAGATTTTATCAAGGAATTCTTCTCCTAGGGGCTCAATATAGGGTGTTGAATTTCCATCTATCAAAGGAATGACCACCCTTTTCTCCTTGTTCTAAAAAATGATATACCCTTTGTTAAACTGTAGGTCAGCATTGTTCTTATAACACCATGGGCACCCAAGCAATGCTGGAAAGTTGTTTGCCTTGGTGAGTGCCAAGACTTCAAAGTCTCCTGTGAACTTGGCTCCTTGAATAGTGATAACTACATCCTTTTGGACTCCAATGGGAATTTCCTTAGTCTTTTTTTCCATATACAACACATTCAAAGATGGCTGCAATGTGGACCCTTCCCATTTGATCTTAGACATCTAAGGTAAGAACATTGACCTCTGCTCTCGTGTCAATGAGAATATTACTCGGAAGCCACCCATTAACAACTGCATTCAAAGTTATCTCCTTGTCATATTCAAGGCTATGAAGAGGAAGGTTTTTATGTAAAACCTACCTTTCGCACTCTACCCCGGTGTGTGGTACCCTCTCTCTCAGCCACTCTCCTAGCAAGGGAATTATATGCTCTTTCCTTAACATTTTGCATAGTTCTTTGACTTTATCCAAGTCCCTTTGTAGAGCCTCCGCATTCCTTCTTTTCTCCTACTGCCTGGACTATTCCTTTAGACACTGAATCTCTCCTTGTAAACTCTAAATGACATCCATAGTCTTCTGATATACTTATTTCTAATGAGCAGGGTCTAGATACTTTCCATGTAATACTTCCTCTCTTGAAACTAGTTTCCTTGGTCTTGGCATCTCCCTGGTGCATGCAGCCTCTACCTACATCATCACCAGAACATGTTATATCCCTAACTTGCGTCCAAGTTGTGGAATCCACTGTGAATCAGCCTTCTTAATGCTTACCATCCCAATGCCTTTTTCCTTCCATTGCTACTATTTCATATGCTCATAAAGTTCTGGACACTCTTCGTACTTATGTTTCTTTCCGCACCATGAGCATTGTAACAGGTCCAAAAATCACATTTTTGATGCTCTGTAGATCCACAATTATAACAAGTTATTCACAGGAACTCACTTCGTCCTCCACCATAGTTATTGCGACCATGAAATCCTCCCCAAAAACCTCTTCCATGTGTTCCTCCATCTGTGCACCCTTCATAACGTTTCTCATCATCCTTTGAATTACTTGCAAGGCTATTCTGGCACACACCCATATCAATAATATCATGGATTTGATCAATTAGTATATAATCCTTGGTATCATGGGTTGTAGAGGTATAGATATTGCAATAACAAAAAACATTCTTGTGGATTACGCACTAGAGTAAGGGCAATCTACTTGCATCATGATCCCCATGGAAAATCTCACAGTCTACTACCATAGCATGCACTGACTTCCAAGGGAAACTATCCTTTATATGCCCCTCCACTTCACAGTTTGTACAACAAATCCCACTACAAACCTTATGCGCTGAGTTTACAGATAGCTTCTCCAACTATTTGGCCATTGCAGTAATTTGATCCTCTAGAAAAGGGCTAACACCAGTGTCAATGCTCTTAAAAGCTTCTGCGCATAGGGCAGCTTCCAATGCCTCACGCGGTTCTATGAAAGTCTTGTACGACAAAGACCTTCTAAATGGTGTTATCAATCATCCAAAAAACCATTGAGTATGTTGAGAGGGGTGAATGTCATAGGATAACATTGACAAGAGAGTATTGACACACGCATCATACTCCTTCACACTCTATGTCATTCCCTAGTGGATCTCCTTAAGAGTGTTGATGCCCTTCTGTTTAAACTTTGGGATATGTAACTTTGTTAAGAAGGCATTATTCAATGCGGTGTAGTATACCATCGTCTGAAGGGGTTCGTACTTCCTATACCAACTATGTGCACGCCCTTGCAATGTTGTTGCAAACTAACTTGCCTTCCACTTTGGGGTAGTGATCCCCTTCGTGCACCATAGTAACTCACACTTGTGAACATGCTTTGTAGCATATTCAATACCCTTTTAGTCTTGTAAGTGCAAAGACATCTCGAAAAACACTCAGGGAGGGGGTTGGGGTCATTTTCCTCTTGATCTAGAGCATTGGTTCCCTCTGGTGTTTCCTCCTAACCCACCAGATCCACCTCCTATAGTCAGAAAAGGACCAGAAGTGGCCATACCTAGTGTTCCTAGCATACCACTGATCTACGCGTTGATGGTTTGTGATATTTTCCCACTACCAATTGTATGTCCTATACCACTCCCAGATGTGATACCCAAATATTTTGTACTTGCACCTTATCTGAAGATTCCTCTAAATACAAGAATGGATTGCATAGCCATGAATGTTCCAAATGAAAATTTATATCTCCTGGGTGTGAATCAGTCACTCCCACCAATACCAACTGGGTTAACAATACTTCTCCCTTGATTTGAAAAACCAAATGCTAGGGGTTGGTCGCTAGGTGGGTTCAGATGTGCGTTGATGGTTCAGATGCAATGAACTCTCATCAGAAGTTGAAGGGGCCTCTCTCCCGTATTTTCCAAGATGGGGTAGCACATACTGCTCAGGCTCCACATCCTCTGTGTGAACCTTAACTCCTTTCCACAACGTCTGCCTCCATAGATCCATCACACTTGCAACCTCACATTGTCTTGTCATCTCCCTTTCACGATCTTCGCTATACTTGAGTTGTCTCTTCTCCCTTTCCTTTTCAGCTGTAATGTATGCCATCTTCCTCCACCCTATCTTCCTCTCCCAATGCTCAGAGAAGCTTATCTAGCCATGGGAAAAACTTCTAGACTCAAATTAATGACCAAAATCTTCATAGCCAAAGGAAGAGCACGTAAAAATGATCCTCTAGGCTCCCTTAGAAACTCAAACTCAACAACTTCTGGGAAAGAATACGTCAAAATGGCATATTCCAAAGTATAACTGGCCATCACTCCCTTCCACCAGTGATCAATAGAACGTGTCCAAGTTAGATCTACATCCTGCAGCCTCTGATATTCATCTTGGGTCCACGCACACGATCTATAGTACCAACTTGATCTGGATGCGTATGTTGAAATTCATTCATATAGATCTACTGGGAAGCATAAAAATAATGTCTCATATAACTCACGGTATAGGTTCTCTTCTACCCATATATGCGCATTAAACTCAAGTCAAGTGCTAAATATTTGAGAAAACTCTTCCTTCGTGCTCTTGAACCATGTTTCAACACTTTCTAAGGTCAGGCGCTCTGTCATCATGCATCATAGGGACAAAGATGCATGATGTTTCTTGAAACATCTTCAAAAAGAGGTCTCGGCAACGAAACCAAGATGTAGTCATTTTTATACCCTTCATAGAATAAGAAAATCCCATACGTGCTGGCCTATCACCCAACGGGCACTGGGCACTCACCCGAGGCACGCGCGGGTGCCGAGTCTCTCCTTTATGTGAGTTTTTTGAGAATGCATCATATTAGAATAGATAATCAAATGCAGGACAGAAAATAACTAAACCACATTCTTATGAGATTAGGAAGAGTTATCATCTCATTGTATGCAGGTGAAAGAAATAACAAGCAACACATGGAGATGAGTCATTCAGAAAAAAAATTCCTAAGTATTGAACATAGATGATTTATAACAGAGAACTATATTTATACTATCAAAGTTAATAACCCACATTACATCCCTGAAGGTCATAAAATATCCTCATATAATTATACAGAGCCAATTCATGCATCAGAACTATACCATATTCATCATATTACAAAGAAAAATGCAGACCCATCCCTCTAAGTGTATTGTTTCTCATAGATCTCTCCTAATCCCTAACCCATAACATCCTCCATTCTTTTTCTACAGGGCTTCGCCTCTCTCCAACTATCTCTTCTATATCCACTATCTCCTTTTCTTCTACTGGGTGCTCGCATATATAGCCTTAGGACCCACCACCATGCTTTCCAAAAGTTACAGATCAGTTTCCAAGTGTCGAAGTGGTCCTCCATGGAAGCATGCCTTTCCAGATATGAGCTCTCCATTCCTTGCAATGACATCTTCTGGAAACTTCCATCGCATGCCTAGAATATTCCCTTTTTGATCCATATTTTCCAAGCTGGCACCTTATCTATAAGGTTTATGCTTTTCTCATGTGATATCTGGGATGCCGAATGTGACTAAGTACAAAACCCATTTTTCCTTGCACACACGCGCCGTGTGTTCTACAAAACCCTTCCAGAACCCTTTCCCTACATGTCTTCAACCCACATGCCCTTCTTCAACTAGGTCTCGCGTGCCCACATGCCTTCTTGTACTTAGCTGATATTTTGGGACCCAAAAAGATGTCATTATCTTGAAACACCCAGGAATGTCCCCTCTTGAGTAGAAATATGATTCAACCATGCACTTCTTGGAAGACTTGACCCAAATCCTCACCATGGAAAGGTGGTCACTCGCATTATAATTGGCAGAGGAGGCGATGGAACACCAGAAGAAGGAAGAAAATATAAATATTGGGAAGACAGTGACTCAGTATAACGAGCTCTTTGTCACAATAAATATCGTCGTGCAGATGGCCAAATTTGTGTATGAAAACTGTGCCGAAAGAGACAGGGTAGCAAGCATATTGGTTACTACACATGAGGAAGATCTGAAAGAATTTCAGGAAAAGAACAAAGGCAATAGGGTAGAGTGTGACAAGATCCTGGCTGAAGTTGAGAAGAAGTTGGAAGCAATCAAAACCTTGCAGGGTTCGGTTAAGAATAGGATAAAGGAACTATACCCCCAAGTCACTCATGGGACAGATGTGCTAGGTGATCTTAGGAAGCATCTGGAAAGCATTATAGATACGCTGAAATCTAAGAGCAATGAGCTAAGTTTTGATGAAGTAAGCACATTAGTGGGTGACCTACTTCAATAGGCGTATAGAGAAGTGGATGCCAAGGAGAATATTGAGGCATCCACAAAGAAGGAGTTCCCACTCCTCATGCAGCAGTAGCATATTATTCCATTCGTCCATTCTTTATTTAGATTATTTCAATTCCACTATTATTTATTCTTTAAAAGAGAAGAATGTTTCCAAGGACAAAGAACACGCGTAGTGTGGGGTGATGTTGGACCCTAAATATTTGCTAAGTACCAAGTGGTGTGCATGGGGGGTAGTAAATTGAAGGATGCTCAGGGAAAAGCATACAAGGAAAAGGGTTTAAGAAGAGCTTAAGTGAGACCAGGGCATGTGTGGGAGGAAGGACAAGGGTTTAAATGACTTAGCCATATTTGGCGTCATGGAGTCACTTGAGGAAAACATGAGAACCTGACTAGGCATGAAAAGTGGATAAGGTGCCAACCTGGAACCTTGAAGGCTAAGAAAACAATATTCCATGTAGGGAATATTCCTAGAGGAATCATTTCAGTTGGTGGAAGTTTTTTCAAAGAGGATAATCATTCACCAATGGAGGACCACATTGACACTTGGAACACGATCTTCTTAAGAGAGAATTCATGACAGTGGATGTTGATCCTATTTAAATAAGTTCTTGGGACAGGAAAAAAAGAGAGAGATGAGAGGGGGAGAAGGGAGAAGGAAGTGCGAAGGGTGCTAGAAGGTACGGGAGTGCTAAGAAAATGAGGGTAACAATCTGCTACAAAAATATTAGTAAATGTTAAGGGTTTGGAGCTCATAATGCTAGGGTTTAGAGTTCTTGTTGTTAGAGGGTTGTAAGAGATACCACTAAGCATATGTATGTGTGGGGTCCATAACAGAGGTTATAATGGGGTAAGCATAGTTAGGATCTTTGATCATATCAGTTTGGAGGGGTTGGAGCTTTGTCACTTAATGTATATGGTCTAAGATGGCCCTTTGAAATGTAGTATGGCTACCAGAAACTCTTTTTAAATCAATATACATGGATTTATTTTGTATATCTTGTTTATGGGTGTAAACCCTTATGTTATTTGACTTTTCATGACTCATATATGGTTCCTTGTGTTTCATACAATGTTTATTTACCTTTTGCTATACATTAATGCATGGATATGTTAGTTATATCTTCTGCTTTTCTAAGTAGGTGCATATAATTCTTTTTCTGTGAATAATCCTCCATTAATGGTAGAAATCTCTTGAAAATATCACATAAAGGATGGTCTCTATTCCCTCGCATGCCTCGGGTGAGTACCCAACGTATGTTGGGTGATAGGCCAACATGCTTGGGGTTAGAAAGAGGTATTGAGGGTAAAATAATGACTATAATATTACCTTCATCCCGAGAAAGAGAAAGGGCCCACTCGACCAAGGTGACTAGAGGCTTTTACATTTATGCATGCTCGTGGTTTTTGATAAGTTATAGTTTGAATGCAGTTACTTATTTCCTTTATTTTAATTTCCATTCAGGGTGTTTTATTTAGTTTATTGCAATTTCAATTCAAAATGTGCAATTTCAATTCGAAGTGTGTTATTTTAATTCTATTATTTCAATTTGGTGTGTGCATTTCAATTATAGTTAAGTATTTCCTTTAAACACATTCCTATTACAGTAACATTGTTTCAATATCTTAGCATTAAATTTCCATAGATTTACAGAGAAGAATCAAAACCCCCCAAAAAGGAACCACTTAACAATTGAGTTACATAAGGCTTCATTGCATACAGCCTAGGACACACAACCCTGGTTTTATAATGACACTGGCAAAAGAATCTATTAGTTAAATGATTAGAGAATACAATGACCCATCACTCAGGCTATAATCAAATCACGATGAAAGAAGATGACCAGTTCAAGATAGCCTTCACTACAAAATGGGGCACATACACTTACAAAAAAATATCTTTTGGACTGTAAAATGTAGTGCCCACTTCCCTTTGACACCTTTTGATGCTTATTTTGATATTGTGATTACATTAGAGACATTATTATGTTTTGATTTAGTATGTTGTTAGATATTGATCATGAATTATTGTTGATCTTGATTTGATTTTGATGCATGATGATTATTAGAGACACTTTATATGTAGATGATGATATATTATTTGACATGGATGTTTCATGAATGTTGTTTGGACATATGATTTTAGATATTATGAGTAGATCTAGAAATGGATATTTTATGATGATGATATAGTTGATTGATTAAAAATGCAAAGGATGTAGTTGTTACTTCGATGTTGTTGTAATTCATTTATATAGTTGGTTTTGTGATTTCATTTATATCATGTTGGAAGTTATGATATGGCCACGAGGCTGAAGGAGGTATTTGTATTTTGCAGCTTAAAAATATCACAACAAAACATCGCGGGATCGGAGACCAACCACAATGGAATTCTAGGTGAATTTGATAAGGTCACCATGGCAACTTGTTTTATTGTGGTGTGTGTTGTTTTGTTAGGGATTCCCATGGGGGGATTACCTTTACATGTGACCATGGGTAATGTGTATTTTATTAATGTGGTTGAATTTTATTTATTGTTGTATGTATTTTATTAGTAATGTGTTCCCTTTTCTTGTAATTAATTAAAATGTGGTAGATTAATGTGATAAATCATATGGTTAAAATTTAAAATAAATAAGATTGGGATATAAGAAAGTATTATAGAAGTTTTTGGTTGTTTGCATTTAATAGGTAAGGGATGTGTAAGTTGTGTAAGAGTTTGTGTAAGTCAGTTTTGGAGTATGAAATACTCCACCTCCATGACAAATTCGAATTTGTCCTTAGGGGCTATTTTTTGAGGCTTGTGGGACAAGTAAAAATTGGCCCATGCCTCTAAATTTAATTTACCAACCATACTTATGGTTAGAGAAGTGAATTGTGACTTTTATAATGAATTTTATTAATCATGTTGCTTGTTTTGGACTGCACTTTCTTACAATTTATTTAATTTGTTGTCCCTTGAGGTGTGGGCTTTTTGGAGTGTAAAAGTGACTTGTCATATTTTCACCCACCTCTTTATTGTGCTTGGGAGAGTGGATTTTTGTCTTTTGTGTTTGAATTTGACGATGTGTGATGTGGCATCCTACATGGATCCACATCATCCTATCTTCTTCCCTCTTCTATATAATTCAAACTCTTTGTTTGTTTTGGGTTGTGAATCATTTTGCAACTTCATTGGGGTGCATTTTCTTGTGTTGGAGCTCTTACTTTTAGAAGGAGATTGTTGTTTGGAAGCAAAGTAACCATGGAGAGGTAGGAATTTAACTCTTGTTTTATGTTGTTATTTTCTTGTTGTGTTGTGTGAATAGTGCATGTTCTGATTTATTTGTTGGCTGGTTGGGTAGACTACCTTAGGAATGGTGTAGGAGAAGGCTATAGGGAATCCATGTGGGGGGGAATAAGGGAATGCCATTGGCATCAGAATTTTGTGGAGGGATTTTGGGTTTGGGATCCACCATGGAAAAGAAATAGCTTGCATTTCTTACTTTGTGGGGGGCATTAGGAAATATATGGGGGGGCATAAGGAGGGATTTGTGGGGGGCATAAGGATATGTATGGTGAAATTTATTGGCGGCTTGTTACTGGTGGATGCCCAATTCCCAATTGGGAGGCATAAGTAGCTTCCCCATTAGGCCTTGCTCCTTTGTCTTGAATTATCAAGCCTAAGTTTTGGTTTGAATGTTTTCAAATGTAGTTTTAAACTGTTGTTTTGTGTTGAAATATGTTTTATATTGAAATGTGCATGTTTGAAAGAATGTTGTGTGTTGTGGAAGCCAGTTGTTGTCATGGGTTGAATTGCATCTCTTATTTTATTTTGGTTGGTGCTCGGGGGTCAATGATGAAGGAAGGCTTCTCCTTTGATTGGATGTTTTGGTTGGGTGGAGAGCATTGCCTTTCCCCCTCTTTTGTTGTGATCAACTTGGAGAAAGAGAAAATGTACATGTTGTTGTCCTGGAGCAAAGGAAAAATGTAGTTTAACAGTCCCTTGTGAAACATATTTATTTGTAATCCTTTCCCACTTGATGTGGATGAGATTGTAATATTTATATTGTGAAGAAATGATGTTGTAATTGATTATGAAAGTTGTACATTCGAATATGAAGGCAATTATGCTCTATTCTGGTTATTGGAAAGAAAGAATTAGAAATGTGTTAATGCATTCAAACATGGAAAGATATAAAGTTGTATACTTGGAATTAATAAAGAATTGCAAGATTTTCTCTCATTTGCATTGCTGTGTTGAATTGGAATATCAATTTGTGATTGGAAATCTCTGTTTAATTGCAAAGAAAAGAAAATATGTATGAAGGAAGTATATTGCTTGTTTCTTTTGGAAATATATGAAATTGGGAATCAGACTTTACCATTTAGCTTTGAAATGATTTGTTTATAAAAAAATAAATGTATTAGACTAGAGTAGAAATAAAATATCACACTTAAATGATAAAATGGATATACAGAATTTTCCTAGAAATGAATCTCTGCTGTAAATTTAAACTAGAAAATTTAATCAAAATGTACAGTTCGGACCTGCACACATTAATCAACTTGGAAATGTTAAAATTTAGTATGTTGTATCACCAATGAACTCAAATTGATAAATAAAACTTAAGAAAATAATTTTAACATTACAAAATCGAGCCAATCCTTTCCTCAGGCATTTTTCTATCAATTTTTGGAAAAATATAATTAAAATCAATTGAGTGAATTAACCTTCCTAAAACATTCTAAATCCTCCCTAGAGAAATCCTCCATGTTTGGTTGGCATGTTGAGTGAAGGAGGAGATCCAATTTAATCAAATTTAAAAGTTGGAAATTATCAGTTGGCTTTTTAAAGTCCTACAGATCATTTTTTGTAAAATTGACCCCTTAAACTTGATCAAAATGTAAAATTTTTGTTTCCTGTACAAATAGGGCATCGAGGGATTTCTAGAAAGTCCGAGTTTCCCCAAAACTGATATTTCTAGCTCAAGTTATGGCACTTTGAATTTTTTCTACCTTGGCGGGAAAATTTGGGAAAATTTTCCCTAGCGGGCCCATGGCCCGAAAAATTCCCGTTAAAATCCTTAGAATTTTTTTTTAAAATTTTGATTCAAATTTTTTTTTTGAATTTTCCTCCGCTGGCCTGCAGCCAATTAGAGGCTGCCACATGTCCTCACGGGGTAGCGGCAGAGGTGCGGCATCATTTTTTCCCTTAGACCTTAAAAATAATTTGGAAAAATTTTCCATTTCTCCCCGCCATCCCGCAGCCAACCAGAGGGTGCCACGTGGCACATTGAGGTGACAGCGGAGGAGGGAGAACTTCATCACTTGGGAATTTTTTTCCTTTGGAAATTTTTTATGAAAAGCTCCACGGCCCCGCACTCCTGCCCTCGCCTTGGGAGATCCCTTCCACGGGCACGCAGACCCGCACGTCCAACTCTCCCCTTATCTCTCCCCTTCAGAAAAATTCTCCAACTTCTCCCACTGCTCTGCCCTTCCCTGTTTCCCTCCCTGCGTTGTCGGTTGTGCGCCACGTGTCCCCGGCAGACCCACGGGTGCATGGGCGCCATTTGATTTTCATTTTTTCTTCGACAAAATTCTTCAATTCTCTCCACCGCCGCGCCTTTCCCTCATCATCTCCCCGCCTTGTCTTGAGCCGACATGTGTCCTTGGGGGTCCTACGGAGGTGCAGGAAAATTGTGGACTTTGCACCCACATGGGGAAAAATTTCTAATGCCACCCCGTGACCCGCCAACCCATCAAAGGGGTTTTCTTCCCCTCTCGCCACGTGTCCCCTTGGGGAAAATTTGGCCTCCAAAGTCCGCCTGCCCATATCTTGAGTTTCTAAAGGAGTTAGGAGGACTTCTTTATATCACCAGAAAGGTGAGAAAATTTCCTATCCAATGGAAATGATTTAAGGAAATTTTGAATGCATTAAGTGTGAGATAAATAAAGTTAAAACTATGAGTCTGTTAGAGAGTGGGCATGGGGGTAAATTACTCCCTGAACCCAACTAAAAATTATAACCCTAAAATGTGAACCGTGTGACCTCTGATAATTGTGTTTAAGAAAAAATATGTTCTAGTATTTTAGATTTGTTCTGGAACCTGATAGTGTCAACTATTGCCTTGCAACTTGGTTGTGAACACTTCTAATGTCCATAATTTTCTAACTAACGCTAGGTTGTTTCTTGGGTCTCAAGTGGGTTGTTTTAACGGGCATCACATAAAATGTCGAAGCAACATTTCAGTGAGCTATGGATATGTCGTTCAAAGGGCTAATCAATAAGATAATGCTTGTTTATTTTGATGATATCATTGTGTTCTCAAAGAATGCAACAAACCATCTCTTTCATCTTAGGAAATTATTTCAAAGATGTAGAAGATTTGGAGTGTCTTAGAATCTGAAAAAGTGTATAATATTCTTGGCACATGAAGGTAAATTGTTGGGCCACATTGTTTCAAAGGAAGGATTTACAATTGATCCCAAGAGAGTTAAAGATATCTAAACTCTACCATTGTTGTGTCACAAGAAGGCTCTCCAAATCTACTTAGGGAGGATAAAATTTTTCCATGGATTTGTGCCTAATTTTTCCACTTTGGTGAAGCCATTGACAATGATGTTGAAGAAGAGCCTTGCATTCAAATGGAAAATGGAAGGCAAAGAGAGTTTTGAGGCCATTAAGCATGCATTTTCTCAAGCTCTAACTCTTATCAACCCATATTTCTCCAAATATTTCATGCTCTATGCTTTTGGAGGTTCAAATACAATCTCACTCATCTTGGCATAGCTGAATAAAGAAGGTTCGAAGTAGCCCATATAATTATTTAACTAGATCTTGGAATATTACAAAGTGAGATATTCTTTCATTAAAAATCATGTTCTTATTGTGCTTAGAAGCCTGAATAAGTTCAGACACTTAGTATCAAAAAATAAGATTCAATTGTTAGTATCTCATGCGGGTATCAAGGAATTTCTTCTGAACAAGGATTTAAATGAGAATAGGGTAGGTTGGATTACTCGAGTGATGGAGTATGACATTGAAATCAAAGTGACCAAGCTGGTCCGTGGAAAAGGATTGTGTAAGTAGCTTGCTTTCAGTCAGCATAATGAAGTAAATAACAGAGGAGATTTTGCTCTAGTAGTTTAAAATGATCAAGAACAGTTAACTAATGATGTGCCCACCCCATGTTGAACTCAAGGCATGGTGCATTATCTTCAAACAGATCTATGCCCTCTAGAATTGAACAAAGCAAAGAGAAGATACTTCAGATTATAATCCATTCCATATTTTCTTGTTGACATCTTGTTCAAGAAATATGTGAATGGAGTTCATCTAAAGTGTGTCCCAAAAAATTATATTGATAAATTATTTCACGAGTTCCATTAGGAAGAGTCAGGAGGTCACTTTTCTCCATGAGTAATAGCTCTCGAGATCATGAAGGTTGGTTACTATTGGCCTACAATGTTTAGTGATGGCTACTCATAGATTAAAAAGTGTAAAAATGTTGTTTCCCCCCTTTACACATAGGGCATCGAGGGATTTCTAGAAAGTCCGAGTTTCCCAAACTGATATTTCTGAGCTCAAGTTATGTCACGTTGAATGTTTTTCTACCTTGGCGGGAAAAAATTTGGGAAAATTTTCCCTAGCGGGCCCATGGCCCGAAAAATTCCAATTAAAAATCCTTAAATTTTTTTTTTAAAAATTTTTTGATTCAAATTTTTTTTTTTTGAATTTTTCCTCCCTGGCCTGCAGCCAATTAGAGTCTGCAGCATGTCCCTCACGGGGTGCGCGAGGTGCGGCAATCATTTTTTCCTTCAGACCCTTAAAATAATTTGGAAAAATTTTCCATTTCTCCCCCCAATCCCGCAGCCAACAAGAGGGTGCCACGGGCACATTGAGGTTACAATCTGTAGGAGGGAGAACTTCAAAATCACTTGGGAATTTTTTCCTTTGGAAATTTTTTTCTGAAAAGCTCCACTGCCCCTCACTTCCTCTGCCCTCGGAATCCTTGTGAGATCCCTTCACGTGGCACGCAGACACGCACGTCCAGCTCTCCCTTATCTCTCCCCTCAGAAAAATTCTCCCAATTCTCCCACTGCTCTGCCCTTCCCTGTTTCCCCCCTGCGTTGTCGGTTGGCGCCACGTGTCCCCGCCAGAACCACGGGGCATGGGCGCCATTTGATTTTCATTTTTTCTTCGACAAAATTCTTCAATTCTCTCCACCGCCGTGCCTTTCCCTCATCATCTCCCCTCCTTGTCTTGAGCCGACATGTGTCCTTGGGGGTCCTACAGAGGTGTAGGAAAATTATGGACTTTGCGCCCACGTGAGGAAAAATTTCTAATGCCACCCCGTGACCCACCAACCCGTCAAAGGGGTTTTCTTCCCCTCTCGCCATGTGTCCTCTTGGGGAAAATTTGGCCTCCAAAGTCCGCTTGCCCATATCTTGAGTTTCTGAAGGAGTTAGGAGGACTTCTTTATATCACCAGAAAGGTGAGAAAATTTCCTATCCAATGGGAATGATTTAAGGAAATTTTGAATGCATTAAGTGCGAGATAAATAAAGTTAAAACTATGAGTCTGTTAGAGAGTGGGTATGGGGATAAATTACTCCCTGAACCTAACTAAAACTTCTAACCCTAAAATGTGAACCTTGTGACCTCTGATAATTGTGTTTAAGAAAAAATATGTTCTAGTATTTTAGATTTGTTCTGGAACCTGATAGTGTCAACTATTGCCTTGCAACTTGGTTGTGAACACTTCTAATGTCCATAATTTTCTAACTAACGCTAGGTTGTTTCTTGGGTCTCAAGTGGGTTGTTTTAACGGGCATCACATAAAATGTCGAAGCAACATTTCAGTGAGCTATGGATATGTCGTTCAAAGGGCTAATCAATAAGATAATGCTTGTTTATTTTGATGATATCATTGTGTTCTCAAAGAATGCAACAAACCATCTCTTTCATCTTAGGAAATTATTTCAAAGATGTAGAAGATTTGGAGTGTCTTAGAATCTGAAAAAGTGTATAATATTCTTGGCACATGAAGGTAAATTGTTGGGCCACATTGTTTCAAAGGAAGGATTTACAATTGATCCCAAGAGAGTTAAAGATATCTAAACTCTACCATTGTTGTGTCACAAGAAGGCTCTCCAAATCTACTTGGGGAGGGTAAAAATTTTCCATGGATTTGTGCCTAATTTTTCCACTTTGGTGAAGCCATTGACAATGATGTTGAAGAAGAGCCTTGCATTCAAATGGAAAATGGAAGGCAAAGAGAGTTTTGAGGCCATTAAGCATGCATTTTCTCAAGCTCTAACTCTTATCAACCCATATTTCTCCAAATATTTCATGCTCTATGCTTTTGGAGGTTCAAATACAATCTCACTCATCTTGGCATAGCTGAATAGAGAAGGTTCGAAGTAGCCCATATAATTATTTAGCTAGATCTTGGAATATTACAAAGTGAGATATTCTTTCATTAAAAATCATGTTCTTATTGTGCTTAGAAGCCTGAATAAGTTCAGACACTTAGTATCAAAAAATAAGATTCAATTGTTAGTATCTCATGCGGGTATCAAGGAATTTCTTCTGAACAAGGATTTAAATGAGAATAGGGTAGGTTGGATTACTTGAGTGATGGAGTATGACATTGAAATCAAAGTGACCAAGCTGGTCCGTGGAAAAGGATTGTGTAAGTAGTTTGCTTTCAGTCAGCATAATGAAGTAAATAACAGAGGAGATTTTGTTCTAGTAGTTTAAAATGATCAAGAACAGTTAACTAATGATGTGCCCACCCCATGTTGAACTCAAGGCATGGTGCATTATCTTCAAACAGATCTATGCCCTCTAGAATTGAACAAAGCAAAGAGAAGATACTTCAGATTATAATCCATTCCATATTTTCTTGTTGACATCTTGTTCAAGAAATATGTGAATGGAGTTCATCTAAAGTGTGTCCCAAAAAATTATATTGATAAATTATTTCACGAGTTCCATTAGGAAGAGTCAGGAGGTCACTTTTCTCCATGAGTAACAACTCTCGGGATCATGAAGGTCTGGTTACTATTGGCTTGTAGTGTTTGGTTATTTCTACTCATGGATTAAAAAGTGTAAGAAAATGTGCATTCTTCATATGGCAAGGAGAAGGCTAGCAACACTACCCCTTCGTCCCAATTTCATTTTGAACATTCATTCATACAATGTGGATTAGACTTCATTAGGGCTTATCAATCTGCAAACTTGAGCCAATGCCACAAAATGGATTTTAACAGTAACGTATTACATCACCAAGTGGACCGAACATGGGTGGAACTCAATGAAGAAAATGAATCAAGCATCTTGGAATTGTATGAGGGGATATTTACCATGAGGTTTGAGTGTCCCTGTCTACTATCGTTTCAGACATAATGCATTGGCTTTTATCGAGCACAAATATCACTGAATGGGCTATTAAGAAATGGGATTTATCTCAACAATTCTTCTAACTATTACCCCTAGGGTAATGGGCAAGCAGATTCCACCAATAATTTTTTTTTGAGAATCATAAGAAGAACTCTTGATGAGAATTAGAGAACCTAGCACATGAATCTCAAATCATCTTTATGAGTTGATAGAATTATACCCAAAAGTTCAACAATGTAGTTCTCCATACAAGCTAGTATCTACAAAAGAAGTAGTGCTGCCAATATCACTTGAGTTGTCGAACATTAGAGCTCATGAAGGAAGTTGGAACTAGATGAGTTTAAACCCATGGAAATTAGGTATGTACAGAACTGATGAAAATTGGAAGAAACAAGAGAGCATGCAATACAAACTCATGGATAAATATCAAGCACTGATCAAGAGATATTTTTTGACAAGAAAGATAAAGCTAGGATATTCCAAGAGGGAGATTTGGTACTAAAGTGGGATATTGAACAAGAAAATATAGGAAAACATTTCTAAGTTTGACACCATATGGAGTGGGTCCCTACATGGTCATGGAGTGCAAAAGTAGGAATGTCTTTCCGGCTAGATAAGTTGGATGGTGAAGAATTATAGATTCCAGTCAATGGAATCTACCTCAAACATTGCTTAATAGAAAGGAAGATTTCTCACCCTTGTATATATTAATTTAGGATTTTGAATTCCTCCAAGTTCTTGTGCACATTGTACTATCGTTAGAATAGGTTTTAATTTCTCCTAAGTTGATGGTGCACATGTTCTAATTGTCTTCTAGGGCATGTCTCTTACATAGTTCACCATGCTTTGAGAAGAGAAAATTGTAGCAAAGAAACTCACAGATTGCAAGAAACAGTTATTGTCCTTGGGATCAATTAAAATACAGAGCAACTAAAATCATATCAAGAGGAAAATTTAAAAGTTTCCATTATTTTGATCCTTTAGATCAGAAGTTGAGTTTTTTATGCACTTCACTAGGTCAAAAAATCATCCATAGCCTTCGGCAGTGTCCTAAGTAGTATGGAAGATTTAGAAGAAGAAAGAGAATCAAACTTTTATAGAGTTCCATGACATCCAAGTTGACATTTTTTTCACTCCAAACTCTACGATGTGTCATAGCTGCAAATAAATTAGATGTTGGGAGCAGTAGTTACAAGTGTCCACTATTCAGTCTCTCAGATCATATTTGTTTTGAATGGATGAAATTCAAGTTTGAACACAATCTTCCACTCTCAAAAAGAAAAATTCAGAATTTTTTATTGAAGTTGGAAGATGTCAGCAAAAAAGGAAGTCTCATATGCGAAGAGCAATGTTTCAACATCTCGGGGTCAAAGTTTTAAAGTTAAATCAGTTCATGCTAATCATGTAGACCAATTCCCAATAGATAGCTACAGGTCATTGGTCTGCCTTGTTAAGTAGGCAGATGGCCTCGTGAGTTTCCAGATTTTTATCCAATTTCACCCCTCTATGTGAAATTGGACAATTGAGAAAGCTTGCACTAAGAGACTCATATAGCCAACCTAGAGGATACAGGTAGATTTCAATATTTAGGGTAAAATTAGGGTCTTTGAGAGAGTTGAAGTTACAAGAGGAATTTTTCCTCTTCTTCTTCTTCATTGAGTTTCAAAGTTTTATTCAATTTGGAATACCAACAATGGGGTTCACTTGTAACAAAAAATGGAAAAAATGTATCTGGGGTACTCCTTGGAAACTTTACATAGCTATGGGATGCCTGAAAGGTTCAAATTGCATAAATATCTAAAGGGGTGTTAAAGGTTGGGAATGATGTCCCTTAGTTCGAGGGCCAAAATATGTTGTGCATGATTGAGATATTGTAAGAATGTCCATCGAGCTCATTGGGGTGAAGTCATGTTGCCTACACTAACTCCGGAGCCCATATAACCAAAGGGGCGAGCTGCCTCATTTGAACCGAGTTGTTGGAGGGAGATTTGCAAATATCAAGTTCATTTTTATGTAGACCAAGCTTATTTTTATGTGGGCCGAGCTATATTATGGAAGTACTGAGTTAAAAAATGGGGGGCCACTATGCTAGTTCCATTGTATGACCAAGCCATTTTCCATACAATTGAGCTGGTTTAGTGACACATAGATCAACACCAATGCATGGCTCTCCCCGATAGAGTTGAATCAATTTTGTGGAAATGATTGTCGAGCTCATTTTGTACAAACATGGCAGTGAGCTTGTTTCATCACAAAAGCTAACCAATGCATACAATAACTGAGTCATTGCAGAGATATCTCTTGGATCAAGCTATTCAAATGGATTGGGTGGAGTTCCAGGTGTCAGGATTAACGTAAATTAGAGGTACCGAGTTGAACTTGTGTCAAATTCAGGGCTAAGCTAAATGGATACCGAGCTTTGTGCACAAGGAAAACCAAGTTATGCTTTGGAATAAGGCATGGCAAATTTGAATCAGAGAGGTTGAGTTTTAATAGCGAGTCAAGCTAACGTGAATTTTCCCCCTGAGTGATTTATTTTATAGAGGCCATCGGATTGAAGGGTGAGTTACAAGATCATCCCTTGTTGAGTCATGTATCATATAGCGAGCTGCTTTGAAAAGGTAAGAATTGAATTTAGTCGAGATATATGGAGATCCATGGAAATTTGCAGAGATTTTAGGAGGCTTAAGTAGATCAAATGGCAGGTTTAACTGACACTGAGATCAAGTGTGTAATAACTGAGTTGTTTCTGTGACACAACAATGCAATGGAAAAGGCCCTGGTGAGCTGCACAAATCAAGTTCAAAACAATGCACTCTTGAGTTATTTGTAATCACAAGCTAAGAAACTTAGAAAATTCGGCAAAGGGGAGTTAGTCGGCTCTGTGAATTCTCAAGGGAGTGATTGCATTCGATGCGGATTTGGAAGAGTTGGGACAGTTGTGCGCCAAAAACCTGAAATGCCCAACTCTCATTCAATGTAGAGAAGGTGGAGGATCGTGGCCCCCCTTGAACTTGGGTCGTATAAGACTTTGAAAGTGAAATACCCATGGGAGAGTTGTGCAGGGAAGTCAGATATGGCATGCCCAAGTGGCCCGAGGGTGGGATGTGCGGTTCGATCCCGGGTTTCCCGTACTACATGCATTGCGGGGAATAGGCCGGTGAACGGCACCTCACGGGGTCAAAAGGGTGTGGCAAAACGGGCTCGGGCCAATGCAAGAGTTGGTGAAGAATAAATGTTTTGGCCAATGCAAGAGTTGGTGGAATGCGAGGAATGGTGTTGTGGGGGGCATGTCTTTCCCGGTGAGCTGATACGCCTGTATAACATGGTGAGATCGGTATATGGGTAGATCAATGGTCCGTTCAATGCATGTCGAGCTGGATGGGATAATGAGGGGGTCCAGTGAAAATATATAAAAAACCTACCACATGTTGTAAGATAGAATTCTAAGGTGTTTTAGATAATGATGCTCAGCCAATGGAACATGGGGTTCGGCGAATGAATGAATCCCAATGCAAAGATATGCCACATCGAGGTGTCGAGGTGTGTGGCAGGGAATTTGTGGAATGAGGACGAGTTGGAGGGATAAGGGGTCCCCGATGTGAAAGGAGAGTAGATGGCGGTATAAAAATAGATGAGCTCTACATCCAAGGAAGGGCTCAATAGGTAAGGAAAGTGCCAGCTCAGCCGAGTTGGCTATTGTTTTAAATACCCAACCTAACCCCCATTTAAAACAAAGGAAATAATTAAATCAAGGTAACCCCCAAAATTTAAATGTCAATATCATTAAATTGATATTAAAAACATTACATGAAGGACATAAATATTTAAATGATTATTTCTAGCAAAGGAATTAATTCACAGTGTCGTGAAATGTAAAATCTCAAAATAGCTGCAATTACTCAGAAGCTCATAACTTGAGCATTTCTCAATGGAATTGCACAAAATTTATCTCATTGGAATCATGGTTATGAGACCTTTGCACAAGGATAAATAAATTTGGGAATTTATGAAGCATTGATGGCGAGTATTATAAGAAATAGACTCAGTTCCAAACAAGGAACCCTCAAAGTGGTTGGGAGTGTAATTAATAGGCATGGGTAGTAATTTTCTTTCACTGCAAGTTGCATATCAATCATAGATGACTTTTAAGGATTTTATATCATGATTTCCACCCACTTTGGGTACTTTGTAATTGATACAAGAGGAAAATCCGAGTTTATTTGTTTCTCTCTCCTCTCCTCCATTTTCTATAAATTGAAGTGTTCTCTCATTTATAAGGGGGAATAATTTTGGTAGCAAAAATCTATCATTTTTGTTTTGTGAAACCAATTTGTTACAAGACTTTATAGAGGACTTCTTACATGATGATCCTAGCCTCTCTCTTGTAATAGAATGATCTATGCATATCAATGAAGAAATAGATATAAGTTGTGGATGTATCTTCCCTTGTTGTGTTTATTTGCATTCTTCTTACCTCTTTATTCTTGTTGTAGTTGTATTGTGTCTCTTTACTCATTGTGTAGAGTTCATTATAGTTGTGCTTATATGTAAATGATGTTGTGAATGTTGCTATTAGACTGTGGAGAATTTTCATCACCCTTTCTAATCTACATTTTGCTCCCATTTTCACACATTGGAGAGTTGTTCTCACACCCTTATTTTGGTGCATCACCTCTGTTAGTGTAGTTTCCTTTAATTTCATGTTATTTATCTCTCCCTGGTCCCTTGGAAACTATAAGATATAGATAGTCAGTATTTTTCCTTCATTGGACTTAGCTTGCACTAGATTAAGAAGAGGAACCAACCTTCTCTGGAGGTCTATCTCAAGTAACAAGCCCAACAACTTGGAGATATTATCCATGTTACCTAATCACATTACTTGCTTTAACACACTCATATGTTAAGAAAATAGAGGGTGTTGTGATTTGGTGATAACAATATCACTTAATTTTTTTAAAAATAGACTAAAATTGAATCGTACCCATATTTATGGCCTTAATTGGCCAATGGTAGTTGTCGGTAATGTATGTTGAAGGTAGATGGAGATACATGTCTAGTCGAATGGAGATAGTTACATGTATAGGAATACATCTGCAACTATTTATATGGATTTTTAAGATAATTGTCTTAGCCTATGTAGCATGGCATGAATGTCATTGAATCTGAGGTGAAAGACACAATATATTTTATTTAAATCCACTGACCACTTTGAAAAGAATGCCTTTATCCAATTCTTTTTGGATACACCTTTGAGAGGTACCGGGAAGCTCATAGACTGGATAATGAGTGGTGATTTGGAAGCCGGCCCATGTTGAACGAGGGTGGAGAAAATTTGATGTCTGATTAAAAATTTTGACATGAATAAGGCTCACCACACAACATAAGAATAAGAAGAAAAATAAAAACTTGAATCCATGTTGGGTGTAGCCTACAGTCAAAAGAGTGGAGAGGGTTGAACAACCATTTCATGAAAGAAAATATTTTTCGGTATTTGATTACAGTTGAGTTAGCGAAGAGTTCTCAGACTGTTTTTGAAATATTGACTGTGTAAATAGAGAAATTGTAAATACCCAAAAAAATCTTGAGCATATTTCAACACAACTAAGAAATGATGAATGTCAATTAGAAATGGATATTTTCTTCACCAATTACTTTTTCAAGTGCTTATTTATTTACCTCCACATTTTTGCTACACTAAAACTTGAAAATACAACAATTCTACATTCTATTAAGACCTTATTACATGTGCATAACAAAGGACTATCCAATTCTTTTCAGATGTAATGGATCTTCTAGGGTACCCGTGCATAGATAGTGAGATCTTAGATGAGCAAGAAACACACAAGTATAATAATGAAATTATATTATGCTAGTCAAACTGTGAATAAAACCACATAAACAAAACTCCATTCACAGGGGAAAATAGTAATAAGACTTCCCCTCACACTCTTCAAGATTCCCTTCGCTCTAATACCAAATAATGACTTTTGAAAAAATTCATGCAAAGTATAGAACACAACAATCTCTATATTCAACATAATAGAAAGTTACATATTTATAGGGAGAGGATTTCCTATTAATAAGGAGTCTCCCAATAGTTGTACGAGTTGTTAAAACAACTAAACCTTATACCAAAAAAACCCCTTATTTATTTCTCACCTAGTTTTCTATATACGTGGGTTGGTTCAACCACCCAATCCTCACATATAATTACATATAAATTTATACATTAACACATAATATATTAACCCATATAAATATATGTGAGCACTAATATATATTCCTAACATCCTTACAATATAAAATGACATACAAATACGATTATGAAACCCATACAACTAATTATAATTATTAACAAAAAATGATGTTCCCTTTAAATGATACATAATGGATTAACTTCAGACTCTTATACCCAAAAATTAGTTCTTAATAATATAATACTTCATATCTTTATCAAGCACAATAAATATAAATTTAGTTGACTAATAAATTTTTTTTGGTTTTTTTATAAGGGTAAACATGAGGTATTTTGAAAATTCCCAATCCATTTTATAATAAATTGAAATATATAAGCATTGTGGTTGAAACAAAGACCATAAGAATGAAACTACTTAAAATTTAACTGCCCACAAGTAGAAAAATTATAACTAATGTTGCATCTATCTAACACATTTTCTTGGGGGTTCCTTTTTTATTTTTTTGAAATTTTATCCATTCCTCATGAATATTTTCAATATCATGTTAATAGGGAATAAGAACTTCCACATATTCAAAATTTTGAAGCATTTCGGAAGGTAACCCTTCTTCCAATATATTAATTAGGTTGGCCATCAACTTGTTCTTAGAATCATTCTGAATAGAATATGTCAATTTCCCTTACATCATTGGTTTTTCCTACACATAATGTTTCCCTACTGGAGGATTGCATGGAATACCTAAAAATTGGTATTTGCATCCTCCTCTTCAGCTAGAGGGTCTTCCTCATGTTCTATTAATTTTGAATCTAAATCGGAATGGATATTCGCTTTACCTTTCACAACTAGATGATGGGGTAGGGTGTCCTTTCACCATGAACTTCTCTCCTTCCCTTTACTTTTCAGGATTTTTTAATTAGAAGCCATGTGACCTAATTGAACATTTCCTACTTGTAATGGGTAAACCCTCGACATCAATATATTAGGACCAAGAGTGATCTTGAACCTTGAGCTCAATATGAGCTGGGAGGTCTTTAGAAGTGTCTAAATCAACTAAAATGTGAGCATATGTACAATGTGATATGAGCTCGGTCTATAATTCTACCGAAATCATTCTTGATGGATATAAAACAAGATTTGCTCTAAATGAAAGATGTGGAAATATTACCTAAACATCTTTCATTAAAAATATTTAGTAGTGGAATTAAATGTAGGATATTAGGGTTTTAATAATATGTGATGATACTTATGGACCAAGAGCTTTTCAAATAAAATATATTTATCCCAAAATAAATCAAATACCACAATAAAGAAATCCCTAGCATAGGGTTAAATTTCCACATTACCACCTATTAATGGTCGTCAATACTCAAATATCTAAGAATGTAGAGTAGGAAGTTTTTGCCAAAGAATTTTGAGCCTATAGATCAAACCCCTACTTCTAAAATAATGTTCCATTTTGAATACCTTTTCCTTAAAGGAGACAGAGGGTATGGAACTACTGCAATCTATCTTTCAATTGTGATCTTTTCTCTTTCCAATCCCGCCACCACAGTAGAAAATTAAGGGAAAAAAGGTAAGGAATTCCAATTAAAGGTATTTGAATCAACCGAGGGAGGTTGAGTGACAAGTTTCAAGTTTCTAGTGCCATTGCTATAAAAAAGACCCCTGCCCCTTCCCTTTTCTAATAAGTTATTAGGATACAATACCTAATTAATTCATCATTAGAGTCATTTGAATAATGTAATATTTTAAAGTAATTTATTTTTATTACTTTAACTTAATTTGTTAGGTGCTAGTTCTCATTTAGTGTTAGTTAACTAAGTGATAGTTTTTTATTCTTATGTTTGTGGGAAGTTTCTAGCTTGATTGTTCTTAGCCGACAATAGCTTTTAGTGACAGTTGTGAATAGTGAACAATGACACAAATGGAAAACAAACAAAATGAATGTGCAAACCTTCATGTAGCCTTTCCTTTAAAACCTCGAAGTAAGATTTTTGGAACCTTTAAAATTGTTAAATATTGTGAAATGCAGATTTGTCAGTGCTCTTGGAAATGACCTCTAGATGTGGATTTTGACCATGTTATGAGAAGATGTTGGTTTGGATGATTGCTTCCAAAATAATAGAAGTTGGATAGTAAAATGGACATAGTAATTGTGTTGTGAATCTAAGAGGATTTATAAGAGGATAATCATGTGTTTTATAAGGCTAAGTGGTGGTTAAAAGTTGGTTGAGGTTAGTTGAATACAAATGCTAAAAATAACATTTGAGGAAGTTGCAACAGTTCTGAGAAGATAAATTCCATTAAGGGACAATAAATTAATTTAGTTGCAAAAGTTACATCTGAAAAGGTGGTTGTATGTGCAATTGAATTGGCCTCACCTTTCTAGGATTCTAGAAGTTGAGTTGATTGGACTGGTGAAATGGAGTCTAATTGGAGTTGACAGGGATACGTAAGTGGAGTCCAAGTGGGAATCTAAGTGGCAGTTGACTAGGAAAGTAGGTGTACTTTCCAATTTAAATAACTAATTTAATTATATATAATGTGAAAACTAATTAATTAATCCTTTAATTAATAAATGATAATTAATCTAGCTAAAGGGGTACTAAGGATTACATTAATTAATCCAAAGGGGTGTGAGTGCATGATTAATCAATTTAATTAATCAGTCGTAAAGGGGGAATAAAAAGATGTGTACTAGGATAAGATGGAAATAAGTGTGTAATTTAGGATGTCTACATTCCCCCCTCTTTAAAGTGCTATTGTGAAGTGGTAGTGCTGTAAAGATAGTAGGCACATGCAGATCAAAAGAAGGTGAAGAATTTGTATGCCCCAAGGAGTAGAATGGCAAAGGAATGCCCCCTTAAGCGGGTGGGTGACGCAGCAAAGCAATGGACATCCACTTAATAGGAAGAATTCAAGGGGTTTGAACAAGGATTGGAAGAACTATACTCGTAGCATGTACATCATTTGGAAAATAAATTTAGAGAAACCTTATTTTTGATGTTACATAATAGATTTATCACCACGATTATGAAAGAATCAAGATGGTTAACCTGGATCGTGTAAAAAAACACATGCAACAAAGAAAAGATAAAAAAGGAAAACATAACCAATATACAGAGTAGGTGTAGACATCAGGGTTATAAAGGAACAAATTGTATACAAAAAATCACACACTTGGGTACATTTCTAGGTCCTAAACGTATGCTAGCATTTACATGATTCCTAAACAAGAAAACTAGTAATTTTCAAATATCTTTGACCTCCTTTGTTTATTTCTTATTTTCTATGTGGTCTTACACACCCTAAATCCCAGTCATAATTTTACTTATTTATCTTGTATGAATTTAGACACCAGCTCCTAGCTAGGACAACAACACCCAGGTGCTCATGTCCCCTCTAGGTGCCCCTAACCCTTTCTCACCTTACTCACTCCTTTTGGGTATATTTTATATTTTGGGCATCTTTTTCATTTATGGGTCAACCTTCCAGTTGTCAATTACAAAATTCAAACAAGGTAATCATATAAATACATAGTTATGTATTCAAAATCAAGGACCAAGCACTAAGCATTACTATCATCACCTAAGCTTGCATCCAAAAGGCACCTAAAGCACTCTAAAGCATCCATCTAGAATCCATTAAAAGGAAAAGGGTTACAAAAACTCTGCATACACTACGTAATAATGGGAAGTTCATTTTATTCTATCCACACATGTTATACATTTCTAAATTCTAGCTACAACCCGCTATCAAGTGCAGTTTGCACATGTTGACCAAGATTCATTGCTACATGTTTCAAATTAGTTAAATCATAATAGAAGAACAAGAAACTACAAGTATGAGATGGTTTATTGTGCCTCTATATAGGATGACAATGTGTGGATGCAAAATGAGGGATCTTTCTCCACCGTGAGCTAGATGACCTGTAGATCAAGTGAACTCGGTACAAAAAATGGATTAGTAGATAGATGGGTAGGTTTCCTAACAATGTTAGTCCCGAGAAGTGAAAAATTCCTAGGATGGATGTCAACCCACATTTTGATAAATATAAGATAAAATATTTATAAATTGGATGTAGCAGAATATGAACTATAACAGAAGATTGAAATGTAATAAACAGTGATAAATATGCATATATGATCTAAGAAAATTAAACCAAAAACCTATGGGAAGGTTGATGATGACCTCAAGACTACAGGGACCATTCGATGGTAATTGGAGCATGATCAACTGAAATAATGGCATAAAATGTAGATATCAGAGGCCTTGGAGGTAGATATGGATTTGATGATGAAGCTGAGATGAAGAAAATGGAACTCAACAAGAGATATGAGAACTGGATCTGACATAAAAGGATGTAAGAAAATTATGAAATGTGAATGATGAATGTAATAAATACTGGGCTAGGTTGATGATGCTTCTGAGCCATGATTCGGCGACAACAAGGGGATGACATGGAAGAATGTATATGAGATGACATGTAGAAGGAATAATGGTAGGATTCCAAGGGTTATGTGACTGTGGAATTAGACAGATGATGATTATGGGTTTGAATGATCAAAGAGGAAAAATAAAATGGAAGCTACATTAACATTAACTAGAAAGGGTTGGCGATGACTGAGGTTGATCTAGGGTTGGTTGAAAATGAATGGACTAAAATGAAGACCTACAAATGAAAAACAAAGGACTTAGAAGGTAGAGACATGGCTCATGATGACAATTTAACCTGCACAAGATCTTGGTGAATAACATGGTGAAAAAATTTCAACAAAGGACCCAAACATGCAAGGGTGAAAATGATCTCCAAATCTCCAATATTGAAGAAAAATATCTCTAAGATGATGATGGTAGTTGCAAGAGAAAACTTAAAATGAAGGAAAGATCGCAAGAAAGCCCGAAATCTCTAGAATTTCATCCTGAGAGGAAGAGGGGGAAGGGAAGATTTATAAGGTCGAAAAAAACCTGAATGTGTCACCACTGATTGTGGGGATCCATCCATTTGGGTGGTGGAAGGGTGAGGAGCTCAAAACAAAGAGCCCATATGATGTAGGATTAGGGTTTTGAAGGGTTAAGACAAATTAGGGTTGCTTAGGATGAGTAAATGGGTAGGTGAAGAGTGAAAATTACTAAATAAATGCCATGGATGGTCTAAAAATGATAAAATAGAATATTTAAGAAGATGAAGTAAATTAAATGGGTGTTTAGAATTAACTAAACATGATTAAATGTCTGTAAAGATGACAGAGAGTGAATGCAGGGAAGGTACATAGAAAATGTAATGGGTAGCGATACCAAAAATTAGTGTCTACATTTACCCCCTTTTGTTGAGTGGTTTGCATTGGGAAAGGCATGAGACAAAAATGAGAAGATATTAAAAGATGAATGATAAGGGTGCTCCCCCTCAAATTAGGGTTTGACGATATGAAGGAATTTTATCAAGAGTTTGAAAGAGATAGATGAAGAAGGATGGAAAGTATGAGAAACTAAGATGATGAGATAAGATATACTATATAAGGTTAAAAAAACTAAAAACTAAAATAAAAATATGACAGCGACTTTGGAACCACTTCGGTAGGGAACAAAGTATGGCCTCAATGGAGATGATGGTAATTTCCTATGGACCAATGAGTTGGAAAAAAACCACTACAAAATGGAGGGAGTCCAATGGTAATCCTCTCAAAGGGATGTGAAAATCTTGGGACCAATGGGTCAAAGGAAAACAACAAATATGTGCAAATAAATGAGAAAATGGTTGAGATAAGGGCCATGAAAAAAGGGGGAAAAAGCGAATGTGATATCTGACCAACAGGAGGAATTGAAAAAATGCATCTAGGGTGGGAAAAAAAGGGGGTAAAATAATGGTTCCCCAAGAGGGAACACAAAGATTGCCACAAAGGCAAGATGATGTAAAATAGAAGATGAGATAGATAACGAATCCTAGGGGGACAAGTAAAGATATGGTATGAGGACCACACAAGGAAAAAGTGGAAGAAAATATAATTTGAAAGGAAGGATCGATTGAGAGGAGAGAAGAAGCACATTGATTAAAAGGACATGGCCGAGTTGACAATGACCAGAATGGGTTAGTGGTGACCCAAGGGGGTCAATGGTGACTGGGGTCAATTGGCTATATAATTCCTTGGGTCGGCCGATTAAGCTCATTTGCACTGTGCGAGTTGACAATCGAGAGATTTGATTAAAGAAGAGAGTTGATATTTTGAGCAAGATAGTCGCCGGTGGAGCATTGAGGAAGTGAAAGAGGGATTGCAAGATGGTAAGCACTTAAACCTTAGCCTTGTTTTAAAGAATTTTTGATGTTTTATTTTATTTCTTTTTTGTGGATTTTGGGGTTTGGTGTAAGGGGTGATTTCTGGTGACTAAGTACGGTCACTGTTGAATGGGCCTGTTACGGCACTAACCCAAGCTAGGAGGGCTCAACCCACTATAGATCAATGCTGAGTAGGGATATGATGTAAAAAATTTGGATTTTGATGATGAGTTAATTTTATTTTAATGATAATGTACTGATGATTGCTCTATTTGATGGGTTGTTTACAGGCCAAATACACTTTATATCTTTGAGATAGAGTTCCCACTCTTATTGATCAGATAAGAGGAGATGTGATAGATGTTGAGTGGGACCATCTGGTCGTAGTGGGATTTGGTGGATTTTGTCATTACTAGTGGATTGCACAAGATGTTAGATTGATGATTGCTCTAGTTGATAGATGAGATGTGGGCACATGCACATTTTGGTTAAGTACATGGGATATGACTGTGACTCTTAAGGATGTATACCACATCCCGAGGATACCGATATAGGAGAAACTGATACAACCCATCAAAACTGATAGTAGATTGGGGGAATTGATATAATTATTTAGAGCTGATGCCTCATAAATCACTTTCACATCTGGGGAATTTCATATAGAGACAAGGTATGAGCATGGGGTGGTTAGAAGTAGATTGATATGTTTGGTGATGATGGTTATTTTGAGCTATGAACTACCAGATTTAGGGGGGTGTAAGATTTTCTTGGACAGTGACAGGTGTAGTTATAGAAATTGTCAATCATTAGTCAATGTTTTCATTTGGCACAACACTACTGGCCTATATATACCATGATCCATGTATGTATGTTAAGAGGAGGACAAGGTTGGATGTGGGTTTCCTAATCCATTGTTGGACATAAGAGAATATTGGAGTGACTAAGCCACTAGGGCTTCTATAGGTCATAGGGGATCACATAGAGCTATCTACTATATT
Source organism: Taxus chinensis (assembly GCA_019776745.2). NCBI lineage: Eukaryota > Viridiplantae > Streptophyta > Pinopsida > Cupressales > Taxaceae > Taxus > Taxus chinensis. Next base: position 527,333,066 of record CM034152.1, read on the forward strand.
ATTAATATGGTGATCTAATCAGGTTCATGGTGATAGGAGAGAAAGAGAGAGGATTATAGTGGTATATTGATACACTGACAAAGTTAGATGTGGACTAGGTTAGATTCTGGCCATACTGTGATTTTCTTGCATGGCCAGGGGAAGATGCAAAGTTGATTAGTATGAGGCAGCTAAGATGGGTGTAGGGGTGGAGGCCCAAGATGATATAGGTTGTAAATTTTTATTGACTCAGGTGACAGTTTAGAGTGGTGCAAAAAGTGCCCAGGGAGCCTATAAGGTATATGTGAGATGAGACAAATATGGACTTGCCTAGTCCCAAGAGGGAAGACCCACTGTAGGAGGTGGTGACACCGTGGGATGGTAATGATGATGTTAGAGTTAGAGTTGGGTTTTCTGATTGGATGATGATGACATGAGGTGATCATAGATGGAAGAGGAGAGGGCTGAGGTAGGAGTATACGTTGAGGAGGAGGAAGGGGGAGCCAACAGATGGAAATGAGGATGCAGACACCTATGAGATGATGAGGGTGGAGATGAATGGTTAGCACCATAGGTGAAAATTTCCCACTTAATTTTAGAGTGCAACATATCCTGCCAGGAGTCAGAGGAGGCATGATAGGAGAGATGAGACACAAAACAATATGAGGTGAATAACATATACGCTAGGTAGAGGGACCAGGCCATCTAGCAAAGATATTGGTATGCTACAGACCTAGATTTGAATACCTTGCAACCCTATATTAGGTAGACAAATTTGGAGAGTAGTGCACTAGTGACATCACAGGGAGCTGATGAACAGATGGCACCACTAGGTACTATGCCCCTAGATCTGTACATAGTATTAGCAGATGAGGCATGCTACTATGAGAACATTGTGACATATAGGCTGCTATGAGTATGCCAAGATACATAAAGTATCTTGTAGAGAAGTGGGGATCAGGGTGTGCGAGACAAATGAAACCATTTGGGAGTAAAAAGAGCATGGCTCAGCCATGAAAAGATCTAGGCCATGAGGGAGTAGATGAGGACCAAAGACAGATATAGGCACTTTCCCCAGTGGGCAAGATTTGAGATTATCTAATGTACAATTTACATATTTTGATGATTAATCATCTTTGATACAAGACCCTTAGCATCATGTCATGGATGTATATATGTATTTGGATGATGTGTGTGTGTGTGTGTGTGGTGTGTGTGTGTGTGTGTGTGTGTGTGTGTGTGTGTGTGTGTGTGTATGATTTTTTGTCATGATTTATCATATGTATTCAGTTATGCTTTTGATGATGTGATGTGTATGTTAGATTTAGATATTGTATATATTCAATTTGATGAGATATTGAATTTGTATGATGATCATTGATCTGATTGTAGATGTAGATGTGATGGTTATAGAACAAAATGTGAATGATGATGTGATGCTTTATATATATATGATATATATATATGATATATATATATGCTAAATAGATATGATTGGAAATGGATAAATAGTTGTTAAGCGTGGTAGGATGATGGATGTAAATAATTTGTTAAATATGGATGATTTTAATGATATGATTGATGCAAATTTTAAAAATATACACATAAACATGGATGAGATGGTTCGATTAGGAAGAAATGATAAGAACCCATCATAGGAAAGGGAAAATATGCAAATGTGATAGAAGGTGAATAAAAGAAGATAAACAAAACTCGATAGTAGTAAGGAGTGTACAAAGAAGAAATGCTTTGAAATGGATTGGAGGTAAACAAGAAAAATATCCAATCAAGATAATGCACTTGCAACCAATAGCAGGTGTTAACACATAACCATCGATATTAGTTATTCCAAGGATCATGAGGAGAAAGTATGAAAGATGATCTTATAGACCTAATGTTGAAATGACATAAGAGGTTTGGATGACACTCGTACATGGGAAAATAGGTTCTCCTTAGGTGGGTGTTCCTAGGTATATGACCCAACTCTGAGTAGTATGGTGAAAATTGATCAATGCAAGAAGTTTTCTATGGATGAGAAAGCTGATTGATGCAGAAACATTTCTTAGGATGCATGATTTTGAACTTTATGCTTTATACTTTTGAGTATATAGAAGGATGATCAATGCGGGAAGCCTTTTCTACCATGGATATGAGATGGTAGCAATCCTTTAAGGGAGTGTTTTAATTTTTGTTTTTTGCTTTTTGCTTTTTTGCTTTTTTTCTTTTTTCTTTTATAAATGACAAGATAAGATATGCATGATAACTATCCTTTGAGGGATCAGTCTATTCTTTTTTACATTTTTCTTTATATGAACTACTATCCTTTGAGGGAGTAGTTTGTTTTATTTTTGAGTAAGATAGATTTTATATGAGCATCTGAAATTTTTAAGTTTGTATGGAATAGCTGGGGATAACTAGGTATACCACTTAGGAGGGGACAATAAGTGTATGAGTGACACCTTTCAACCCTTACCATGTTTCTAATAGGTAAATAAGAGGGAATTAAATGTAATGATCGTGGGGTTCCCACCTATAAGGAGGAAATTTTCCATAAGGAATATGATATGAGCAGAGCCGTGATACCCATATTTAAGGTCAAAACTAGGAAAGTGACGATAGACCATATAATTTGAAATCATTACGATGAAAGATGGAAGAGGCTAATGATGGATGTATGACCACTGAAATGACTAAGTTCTCATTGGTAGGTATATTAATAATAGAAAGGCCAAAAGTGTAATGCATTAAGAGGTTTCGTTTCCTATTTACCATCAAGTGAAGCCAAACAATAGGATCTAGACCTATACTTATGTGTGATAATATAAGGTCCAATCCAGTTAGGATAATTTTCCGCAGTGATTCCTTTCTAGAGTAGTGACATTTTGATTTTCTTTAAAGAAAAGGTCAGATGATGTTAAAGCTGTGTTCCCTAATATGTTTATCATAAGCATGTTTTATGTGTTCTTGGTAGACGCAATGATGTTTAAGAGAGAAAAGGTGACACTCGTCTAACAACTCAAACTTTGCTAAATACTCTTGGTGATAATCTTCATAAAAAAAAGTCACAATGAGAAACACACAAAGATGGGATTTGGAATTTGAGATGAAGAATGGATTTGGAGCCATATACAATAGAGAAAGGAGTATCACCCATAGAGGTTCAGATGCTAGTCTGATAAGCCCAAAGAGAAAAGGGGATATGAAGATGGCAATTACGACCTGATTTATCAATAGTCTTGGCAAGGATATTTCTAAGATCTTTGTTAGTGGATTTGGCTTGATCGTTATCTTGAGGATAGTATGATAATGAGAATATAAGATTTATATTGAAAGCATCACAAATATTCTTAAGGTTTTTTATTTTTTTGAAGGACTTTCCATTGTCCATGATGATCTTGTGAGGAATGTCAAAACAAAAAATGATATGTTGGTAAACAAAATTAACAATTTGATTAGATTTTTTTGATGTGAGTGGAATGGATTCCACCCATGTGGTGAAGTACTAAGTATAATTGATGATAAAATGATGGTAATGGGAGGAACATTTATTGATGAGGCCTATGAGGTTGAGTCCCCACTATGAGAAAGGCCAAAGGTCTTGATCTGGCTGCAAGGCTTGACTAGGAATGTGAATTAGATTGGAATGCTACTATCACTTGACACATTTATTAACGTACTCATAACAATCTTGATTGAGAGAGGGAAAATAATAGCCCATACGAAGAACATGCTTGGTGACAACCAAAATGCTAAAATGGACACCATAGATATCTGTTTTGGACTTCCTGGATATCTCGAGTGGATTCATGAGACTTAAGGAAATGAAGTAAGCTTCCATCAAAGCCACACTTATATAGGATGTTGTAAAGGATGACATAATAGTTACCACGTTGAGGAAATGACCTCCTACTATTTTTAGATAGATTGGAGGGATGATAGATTGAGAAATATAGTCAAATATTTGAGAATACCAAAGATCACAAGGATTAAATTTGACAAAATTGATGCTAGAGAACTTAGTAAGATGTGCTAGTTTGTTAATGCAATGAACGATGACGAAGAGTTTAGAATATTCTATAGAACAAATGATAAGAGATGCGACGAAAGCCATAGTGTCGGTAAAGTGGTTAGATGACTGAGGGATGGTTTAAAGAGTATAGAAATTAAATGCTTCAAGAATAAAGTCGACAATGTCCTTATACTTTTTAAGGATATCAATTTTACATTGATAGATGCCTTTGACCTAATTAATGATGAGTTGTGAATACCCATAGATATAGAGGATTTGGAAACTGATTAAGATAGTGATTTAAAGACTTGAGATGAGAGCTTCATCCTCAGCCATATCGTTTATATATTTGAAATTGATCTTATAAGAGACAAGGATGAGAGCGTGCCAAGGAGGAATGATAATGAAACCAACACCTCCCCCTTATCTACACTTAGAACTATTAAATAAGAGTGTCACCTTAAGAGGAGAAAACTCTTGATCAAAGTTATTGATAGATTCATCTAGAAAGTTCTCATGAGGAAGATTATTATCAGGAAGAGTGCTGCTAGCTAATTGATATGTGATAGCCTGGCCATTAATATATTTTTGTGAGATAAACTCTAGATCAAACTCAATCATGAGCATGATCCATCGAGTGATGCAATCACTATAATAAGGCTTAGAATGCATGGTCTTGAGAAGATGAAATCTATTAATGATGTAATTATTATGATTAAGAAGATAATGACAAATCTTAGAGGTAGAAAAGAAAATAGCGCAACACATCTTTTCAACTTTTGTGTAGAAAATCTCATAATTGTGAAGGGTGCAATTGATGTAATACACAAGCTACTCTCTGCCTTACTCATCATGCTATCCTAACATAGCACTCAGAGCATAATTAGAGGCAAAGACATAGAGATAAAAAGGCTCCCCCTCCCGTTGAGGTGTAAGCATAGGTAGGGATAGGAGATACTTCTTGAGATCGTTAAATAATTTTTAGAATTTTTCATCCCAATGGAAGTCAGTATCTTTATGAAGAAGATGGTGAAAGGGTTGGCATCGGTCAAAGAGTTGTGAGATGAAACGGTGAACTGATTGAAGTTGTCCTTGAAGACTATGAATATGCTTTAGATTAAAAGGAGGAGGAATCTTGAGGATGGACTAGATTTTGGTGGGGTTAACTTTAATACCCCTAATAGAAATGATGAAGCCAAGAATTTTATTGGTTAGCACCCTGAACACACACTTGACAATATTAAGACGGAGGAAGAAGAAGATAAGGTGCTCAAAAAGGGCCTTAAGGATGGAAAGGTGGTCATGCCAATGTTTGGATTTACCCAAATGGTCATCAATGTAGTCCTCTACATTCTTATGGATGATATCATGAAAGATGTAAGTCATAGCTCGTTGATAGGTGGCTTCAGTGTTTTTCAGAACAAAGGGCATTACACGATAGCATAAATTCCCCCCAAGGAGTGATGAAAGATGTATTATGTTCATCTTATGGTGTGATGAGGATTTGATTATACCTAGAGAAACCATCCATAAGAGAAATCATCTCATGGCCTGCGGTAAGGTCTACAATTTGATTAATGTTGGGAAGAGGAAAAACGTCTTTAGTTCAAGCGAGGTTTAAATCTCAAAATTCAGTGTAGATTGGAGCTTTCCTGAAGCTTTAGAAATGGGTAAAATTTTGGAATTTCATTTAGATATTTGATGGGGATTATGAAATTATATTAAATAAGTTTCATCTCCTCTTTGACAAGGAGGGAAACTCAAGATTCATGTGGTGAAGCTTCTACTTAACCAACTTGGCATTAGGAAAGGTGATAATTTTATGGAAAATAATGGAAGGATTGAGGCCCGACATGTCATAGTATGACCATGTAAAGGCTTGGCTATATCAATAGAGGAAGGTGGTGAAGGATTCAAGCTTGTGAGGATCAAGGGATTGACCCACTCTAAGGATGCAGGGATCTTGTAAAGTCCCTTTGTTGATGTCGATGGTGGATTCGTTAAGAAGGGTGGATGTGTCTAGTGGTAAGATATTATGAATATAGGAATATTATATCCCCATGTAAGATAGGATGTTATCATCATCATTGCATTGAATAACGTCAATGGTAGAGGATTCTTCCTCTATCATATCCAAAAATTGAAGAGGGAGGGACCTAAGTTTACCTTCACACTGATAAGTGACTAGTCCTTAGGTAATGGTGGAGATTAAAAAAAAGTTAGCAGTGATAGACATAGTTTCATCCATATCCATAACCTCATGGGATGGAGAAGATGGAGGATCAATTTTTTTAAGATCCAAAGACATAAGGAGAGGGTCGGAATATTTTTATTTAAAATCCAATCCAATTTTTTCATGGGGTTTACGAGATTGATCAATGGCAAGGTCATGCATGCCCTATTCATAATGACCCATTCTGAATCCTTTCTAGGTGCAGTGATGGAGATAAATGTGGGAAAAGGATTTCTTTTAAAGAAATTAAAATTCATTGGTGTATGGTTTAGTGTGCGATTGAGAGTCAATGTGAGAGGAAGGGTGATCAATACCACCATAGATGAAATTAGTGCAAAGAGGAGGTGGACCGAAGGAAATGATATCCTTGATTCCAGGTTGATATATTGCAGTTTTATCGAGTCTACCAATTCTATGAGGTGTGATAAGAGCATTAAGCATGAGGAGGTTATACTCCCCTGGTGTGAGTTGATCCATTACTTTATCGAAGGAGTCATCGTTGGGAAGCTTAGACATGGGGACATATGAGCTAGTGGATGCTTCAAAAGAACCTTATTTTAGGATGAGCATGTTGTTAGGTATATAATTCATATGAAATGCTTTGAATGAAGGAATGTTTGTAGGGAGATTTAATATTTTCCCCTCGTGTTTTTACTTGATACATCGATGAATGGTGGAAGGAACACAACACATGGCAAAAATCCATGGTCTTCTAAGGAGGATATTGTATTAAAACTCCCCTTCAATGATATATAATACCTCATGATTTTTTTTTCCACCAACATAGATGGGAGAATAATTGTTCCTAAAGTGGGGGAGACAACATCATTGAATGCGCCAATAACTGCGGGTTATTGGGAAACAATAGAGTTAGGGAGCTTAAGCTAATCAAAAGTATGAAATGTGATGATGTTTATGCTAGATCCATTGTCTATCATAGAATGATGGATAAATGTTTCATTGATATGCACAGTGATGAAAAGGGGAAGGTCATGTTTTTTAGGTGTTATGTCAGGAATTTCAGTATCATCGAAGGATATAAAAGAGGAAACAACAAATTCTCTAATAAGAGATGCAAAGGGTTAAACCTCATCATTATGAGTAGCGATACGCTTTGTAACATCCCCATTTTAAGACTTTAGAAACAAGGGAAATTTTTTTTATCTTATATGAAGTTATTTATTCTAAATTAATACAATTTAGAACACACATTCCAATGCCAATCCATCTCATAACAAAAAACCATATGCAGTTGTAAATGACTGTGTGAAACATCAATCTCTCATTCCAAGACTCATATGCAGTTGCAAATGGTTGATCTCTCATGTTACCTTAATAATGTGTATACTATGTATACTTGGTTCCTTTACCCTCTTAGGGGTACCCAAGTGTTCTATCTAAGAATCCTATCTAAATATTTGTTACCGATATTCATCTGAAATCATGCATCTTAGACTAGGTGACATAGGACAACACAACCAACAGCTTGCGATACTCTGTCCAAATTTTTTAAACATGATTAACATGTTTACATTCCTAGATGACATACTCGTCGAAAGGAATATGTCCCTCATTGTATGCATGAAATACTTAGTAATGCAATTAAAGTTGAAACTAACACCTAGTAGCTTCAATACAATACTAAAATAAACATATGCATCATCATGCTAAGAGCTTAAACAAATCTAACCTATCAATATTTCTACATTAAACATGAAATGAACATTTCAAACAAATATGCTCAATAAAATAACTTCTATCTCTTATTAAATGCTAAAAATAATATGAGATTGAACCTAGGTAGACCTATAGAAATCAAAGATTTGTTTATGTGTTTGACATCTCAAGGTTTCTAAGAATGGAGTCTTGTCAAATCATGGCTACAAGACCATTTGACATATCTCCATATGACTCCAAAACTTGAGTGGATGAATACAAGAAATAGATAAGGCAAGCTCTTCTAATGGAAGAATGCTCAAAGATGATAAATGGCTATAGTGTATGCTCTATGCTCATTTAGGAATGTAGGTGTAAATAGAAAGGTAGGAGGAGGTCTCCTTATATAGCCCAATGGATAGAAGAATCTCTACATCCCTCTTCATGTGGGATAAATGGAGAGGTTGGGTTAGTTGTGGACAAGGGAGGTTTAGAAAGGGTTAAGTCAACCTTAAGAGAGTTTGGTTTGTCCTTTAGTGACCCATGGGGTTTGAGGGGCTTTATTAATTAACAAAATTGATTAATTAATAGGTGTGTAAGCTTATAGAAGCTTTTTAGAGGAATAATTAGCATGATTTAGAATATAAGAGGGATTTAATCAAATAAGTGACGATTTATTGATTAAATAGAAGAGAGAATTAATTAATTACGAATAATTAATTAATATAGATAAAAATGGGTATTAATTAATTAGAAATAATTAATTAATCTAGATAGAAAGGAGAGCTTAATTAATTAGAAATAATCAATTAATCTAGATAGAAAGGGAGCTTAATTAATTATAAATAAATAAATAATCTAAATTAAAAGGGGAGCTGATTAACGGAAGGTCGTTAATTGGCATCATTATTGGATAGAAGAGTTAATTAACTAATATAATGTAATTAATTAATGATGATAACAAAGAAAATGTGCGATATTGACGATATGTCGTCAATTTTTGGGAAAGGGTATAATTAGTACAATTTAAGTATTTAAATTGCTCGGGTTAAATTATAGGTGTCTACATTTTCCCCTCTTTGGGGCGGCGTATGTGACGCCACTTTAAAGATAGTAGATAGATAAATTTTGAAAACATAGAAGTAAGATTAGTAGAAGTGAGATATGCCCCCTCGAGTGTCAATGGGGTGATGAGAGAAGGCGATCGATAATTGAAAAAAGTGTTAGGTTGTGGAGCTTGTTTTCATGTGTGAAAGTGTTGAAGACTGTACACTAAGAGTACTGTACACTTTTCATGTATCGAGAAATATGCTCTTCTCATATGGGCGAGATTTTTGACCCATAGGTTTATGGAATGGGTTTTGCCCATGGTTTTGATACCCACGGTTTTGTAAAACTGCTTAAGTAGCTGTCTATTTATATGGTTTTATGCATATGATAGAGTGAGGAAGAACATTGCAGACATGCTTTGAATTTAGTTGTGAATTATGTAGAGTTTGTTGAGCATAGCTCCAAACGGATCTGGGTATTGTATTGAGAGAGCGATGGCTTGTAATAAAACCTGAGCAAGTGATTCTTGGTGGATGTAGCCCAAATTGGGTGAACCACATTAAATATTGTCTCTTTGTGTTGTGTTATTTTATTCTACAATTTTATTTGAGATCTGTAATAATTTCTGCATATTAGTTTCTACTATTGCGATTCTGTGAGGGATTATTCCACATATTTTATCCCTTATTTCCTAACAAAAAGGTGAGAGAAAGGAAATAGAAGAATGGGCAGGAGCAAGATTCCCCAGATGAATAAGAAGAATAGAGTTGATAGGAGAATGATGTATAAGAGGAATGATAGATAGAAATAAAAGAGCAAGATTTCATCCAATGTATTGAAATAACTTTATTGTCATCATATTGCCAAAGATCTACGTCATTGGTCCTTATTAAAAACATAAGCATACAAAAAAATTAGGATGACATGAAAAGCCATACTACAAATAGTTGTCCATTGCTGAAACACCCACTCAATGCAACATACGAAAAGCAATGCAATTTGAGAAGGAAACAAGCTCATTTAACAGGGAAAATAAGTACAAACACACATATTCCAACCAACAACGGTCAAGACAGTTGTACAAATGTTTTGTTATCAAGATGAAGATCCAAAAATGTTCGTGATTGATGAAAAGGGTTAAAAATGATGCCCCGAGCAAGGATACATGCAAGGGAAGATGATGAAGGACACTGGGTCTAATGAAAAATCATAGTGCACTACGAAACAGTACCAAATAACTATATGTGCCCTAGAGTACTGACGAAGAAAGTATGCTAGCTTTGTAAATGGTTGTAAATATGATGATCTACTAGTCGTTTGATCTACAAAGATGTGAAATTTCCAACAAGATATGGAAATGAATACCATGCGCAAGACACGAGTTTCAACCGCTATGAGCTGGTTTACCTAGTTTTGCAAATTTTACAATTTTTAGGATTTTCGAAAAAGTTTTGAATTTTTTTGGATTTTGAATTGATTTTTTTTAAAATTTTTTAGATTTTTGGACTGGGTTGAGATGTGTAGAAGAAGTTAGAAGAATCAGCAAGAATCTCCCAGATGCAAAAGAAATGCCCCAAGGAGAAGAAAGAAGCAACAAGTGGAAAATAATGCCCCAACACAACGGAAAATTAACAAAACAATTATTTAATAAAAAATAATTATTCGATGGAGTGTGTAGAAGAAGGGATATTGCCTAGGAGCAATAAAATTGTCCTAGTGAGAAGAAATGAGTACCAAATGACAAATAATTCCCCAACATCGCGAAAAAGTAAGGAAAATAATTATTTAAATAAAATAAATATTCATGGTGAGTAGACTTGAAGAGTTAGAGTGTGATGTTATATGGTTTGATTTCACACTTTTGTATGTATCATGATGATAGTTGAGATGTTTTGTACCACATGTGTTTGATTTTGACATGATAGATCCATAGATGATATCAATTGTATTGTACATGTGATGCTCTAGATTAGTGGATGGGATGACATGATGATATTGGTGTGGGGGGGATAGATTTTGATATTTGCGATCCCTCTTGCCCCCATTTGATGATATGATATGTGATGATTAGCATAGCATACATGTATGATGTACACATAGCATTTTATTTATATATGATGTATAGATGATGTTAGATGTGATGATGATTGATGATGTGATAACAAAACTATGTATATGTGATAAGAAAACACAATCAAATATTAACAAAATACATAGTGCCAACAAACACGAATTAACACAACTATGTACAATTATTTACAAGCATGCAAAAACACACTGCATATGTACAAGTAAGAATGAATCTAATATAAGCAAGAAAATATTAATCTTAAAAGTATGTTAAGAAACACACGATACAAATGTACAAGTAAACAAGCAAGAAACTATACAAGCAAACAATGTACACAAACAAAGCAAGAAACAAGATAAAGAAAGTAAACTAAAGTTATGTTTTTGCAACAATTGTTTTGTGAAACAATTTTCTATTGTTTTCTACTATTTTATATTGTGCTTTTGTGAAACAAATTTCTACTGTTTTTGTGCTTTTGTGAAACAAATTTATTTTGTTTTTGTGCTTTTGTGAAACAATTTTCTATTATTTTTGTGCTTTTGTGAAACAATTTTTTATTATTTTTGTTTTTGTGATTTTTTGGGAAACTAAACATTGTTTTTTGAATGAATATTTTTGTGATTTTCAAACATATTTTAATGTTTTTTGTGATTTTCTAAGGTTTTCTGAAGCTATGCACAAGTAACCAAGAAATGTGGATGCCCCCAACATTAGATGGAGAATATACAAGGGTAGGTGCCACGTGCTTATAAACAAGAAGGTGAAGTCACATAAGTGCCCCCAGTACGTTATATGGGGAATATAAAAGACCATCCCTTCACGATTAACAAGAGGAGAAAAATCCGGATCAAGGCTTGAAAGGATAGGTTCATAGGGAATCTTAGATGCAGGTGTGGAACTAGCCCTAGGCTAAGTAAAAGTACCCTCCAGACGCAAGATTCTTGTGAACAACGAATCCTCCCAAGGCACCAGAAACTGTATTTCAACAAGGGACCTATCCAACGTGCCACAATTGTGTGGTTTTCACATATGGATGACCTATTTTCTCTTTTTCTTTTTCTCTTATTTTATTTTTTTTGTATTTTGATCATTTTTACTCTTTTTTTGGTTTTGCTTTTCTGATTTTTGCGCCATGTTTAAGCATAGAACCGCTTAAGGTGCATGGCATTCATAGGTTTGCAGAGCTCATCACCATTGGGATGGGAAAGTTTGTATGCTCCCATACCATATTTGGCCACAATGACGTAAGGTCCTAACCAATGCGGTTTGAACTTTCCTTTCTTCTCTCTTTCCACCCTTGTGTTGAACTAATTTTCTTTCATGACCAAATCTCCAACCTCAAACTGACGAGGTATGATCCTTTTGTTGTAATTTCTAGAGACTTTGTTCTGATACACTTTGAGATGGTTAAGGGTGTAGATGTGCTTTTCATCCAGGAGTTCTAATTCTACCAGCCTAGCCACTCTGTAATCCTCATCTTTGTCCAGGTAATCCCTAAGAGATATTCTCAGGGAAGGAAGCTCGATTTCCAATGGGATGATGGATTCGGTTCCAAATACTAGGGAATAGGGTGTCACACCAGTAGGAGTGCGAATGGAGGTCCTATAAGCCCAAAGGGCTAGGTGAATTTGTAAATGCCAATTGTGACCTATCTTACTCACCATCTTTTCCATGATTCGAACCAATGTTTTGTTAGTGGCTTCAACCTACCCATTACCTTGTGGATAATATGGTGTAGAAAACTTCAATTTTATTTGAAATTGATGATAAAGGTGCTTCGTTATTTTTTTCTTGAATGATTTTCCATTTTCAGTAACTATGGCCACAGGAATGCCATACCGGCAGATAAGGTGATTCATGATAAACTTTTAAATCTGAGCTCCTATAACATAAGTCAAAGGAACAACCTCCACCCACTTAGTGAAATATTCCATAGCTGTGATGATGTGAGTATGACCATCAAATGAGGTAGGGGTGCTCTTTCCTATTAAATCAATCCCCATTTGGAGAATGGCCATGGGGTTGTGATTGGCTGCAACGGTTATGATGGTGCATGGATGAAATTTCCATACTTTTGACATAGTACGCATTTCCTTACATAGTTGCAGCAGTATTTTCCATAGTAGGCCAATAGTATCCTACTCTCAACAATTTATTATCTAAAAGAACCATTCCATTTTTATGGGCACCACATACCCCTTCATGTACCTCTTTGACCGCTTGGAATGACTCTGCTACATCTAGACGATGTAAAAAAATCCCATCATAGCCATGATGATAGAGAGTATCTCCTAAGAGGGTGTAACGGGCTATCTAGATGATGAGGCTTTGTTTTTCAGAATGGGAGATGTGAGGAGGGAAGGTGTTATGTTTAAGATAGGCGTAGATGTGCTGCATACCATGGGGAATAGGGACCAACAACTTCACAAGCCAAACATGATTCTGGCATGTCATACACAGGCTGACGTAGATTCTCCACAAAGAACGGTATGTCATTGTTCTCTGGTGGAATTCATATCATAGAATGTACAATTTCCATAGAATATGTGGATCTCTTTTGTGCCCTTGGAATCTGCTCGAATGTGATACGCACAAAATACTCTTTCAAATTTCTCCACCATTTTTTGGTAAGGGATGAGTTTCTCATCCTTGATTTTATATTCATCGTTAACTTTCTTAATGATCAATTGTGAATCACCAACGATCCTAACATGATGGATATCCCATTTGATTACCAGCTTCATCCCAGTGATGAGCACCTCATATTCTGTAATATTATTTGTACAAGGAAAACCAAGGCAAAAATCTTGAGGTATAGGGTCGCCTGAAGGAGTAATTAATACCACACCTACCCCCAAACCATGAAAAGTAAAAGATCCATCAAAGTGTACTTGCCACATGACATATTCCTCAATATACATTAATGAAGCATCTGGAAGATACAAACTCACAGGCTCTTTTCCTGGTAATGGTGCTTTCTCCTAACTGATCAATGAATACTTGTCCTTTTACCAAATGTTTATGTACATACTCAATGTCAAATTCACTTAGTAGAATGATCCAATTATCCATTCTACCTGTAAGGGAAGGTTTTGACAAAAGGTACTTGAGTGGGTCAACTTTGGATATAAGCTTGGTGTTAGTATTTAATGGGTGATGGTGAAGTTTTCAGAAGGTAAAAACTACATCCAGAACAATCTTTTTCAATCTGAGGGTAGTTGAGCTTATAAGCAATGAGAGTATGATTGAGATAGTACAAACCTTTTTTTTATGTCTAAGGTCATATTGGGCAAGAAACACACCAATAGAAAATTGAGTAGGAAAAATATAAAGCAGGAGTGGCTCACCGGGAGTTGGAGGCATGAGGATAGGTGGATTAGCTAAGTATTGCTTAAGTAAGGTGAAGGCTTGTTATTGCTCTAGTTAAAAAATAAAGGCAACATCCTTTTTAAGTAGATGAGTGAACGAATGACACTTGTCAACAAGTTGGGAAATGAAGCAGTGGATGGCTTGTATCTTTCCTTGCAAGCTACACAGTTGTTTGATGTTTTTTGGAGGAGGAATTTTAGTAATGGTGGTAACTTTAGTTGGTCTACCTCAATCCCTCTTTGTAATATAATGAATCTGGGAAAATTTCCTGACAGTATGCCAAACACACACTTCTTTGGATTCAATCTGACTTTATATTCCTGCAGGTGTTCGAAGGTACACTACAAAATCTCAGGGTGATCTACTCTTGTCTTTGGATTTCTTGAGGATATCATCCACATAGTCTTTCATGAGTTCATGAATCATATCATGGAAAATCATGGTCATTTCCCTTTGATAAGTGGCTCCTACATTTTTCATGCCAAAGGGTATTACCTGATAATAGAAAGTCCCCCATACGGTTGTGAAGGTTGTCTTGTGTTGATCCTCATCTACAATTTTGATCTGATTGTATCCTGAAAATCTATCCATAAGAGATAACATTTCATATCTTGCAATTGAATCAACAATCATATCAATATTGGGAAATGGGAAATCATCTTATGGACATGCCTTATTAATGTCTCTAAAATTCATACAAATTCTGATCTTGAAAGGTTTCTTTTGTATGGGTACTATGTTTGATATACATTCTGAGTAATCAATAGGTCTAATGAAGCATGCCTCTACAAATCTTTCTAGCTCTTCTTTAACTAGAAGAGCCACCCATGGATACATTTTTCTGAGCTTTTGTTTGATGGGCTTGGCGTATGCATGCACTACTAGGTTATGCACTACCAAAGTTCTTATTCAAGCTTGACATATCCTTATAGGACCACGTGAATACAACTACAAATTCCCATAGAAGCATGGTGAACGTTTTTATGTTCCGTACATAGAGTGAAGCTCCTAGTTTGACTATCTTTGGATCGTCTTCTATTCCAATATTCACATCAATGGTTTCTTCTACTAGGGTTCATTTTAAGATACCTCTTAGAAAGGATAGGAGGTGGAAAATACCTGGTGAATATCCCCAGAACTATTTTCACCCAGGAAGGTGAATTTGTTAGGGGTTGTATGTAAAATTTTTACCTAATTTTTAAGTGGTGTGATATTTTATGTTTTTGAGGCTTTTCATTGGCAGACGTGCGACAATTTTGTTGTTACATGTCAACAAGGTCATTTTTGTGACAAAAAACCTCTTTTCATGCGTCAACAAGGTTGTTGATGTGTGACAGGAGGTTTGTTGTTACACGACAACAACCTTTTGTTGATGCGCGACAATAAATCTACTATCACATGTCTTTAGCCTCTATCCTCTGGTCACGCGATAAAAAAATCTTGTGTCATGTATCAAAAAACTATCTGTACGTGATCTTCTTCCTCCACACTCTTATCGTGCATCAACAAGGTCTCTCCCTGTCACGTGGGTTTATGTAATCCTCCTCCCTCCTATCGTGAATCTATAGCCTCCGCCCTCCTGTCACGCATTTACTGTACTTGATAATACATATGCCCCCATGTTGTATGAGTGATGGTAGTGTTCTACCTAGTGAATAATCTAAGATTATCTAGGGGATAGTTTTAAGGGTAGGCAAAGCTGACCCCTAAAAAAATTAAACTATAATTTTTAGGTGAAGAGGTCACTGACCCGCTCTAGAAAATTTGCCTTTTCAAAATTTTAAAAAATGGAATATTCACCACTAAAATTATCCTTGGTTTCTTCCACTAGAATTTTTGAAAAATCCTCCATATGCGTAGGATCGGGAGGAAGGTTGAGATCTTCTTCCAAGGGTTTCTCTATTGATATTTTCACCCTTGGTGTGGTCACCTTTATTGTCCATATTGATTTTTTCACTTGTTTGTCAGCTAGTGCATCAAAGAGGTTTTCATTGTGTGACTTGGTTTGAATTTTAGAGTTTTTGAGCATAGTATTGAGGCTTTTCATATTGGAACTTTTACCCTCAATTTTTATCAAGTTTTGCTGAACACGAAGCTCAGCTTCCTTGCCAAAGTACACGTAGGTATATAAGTCAATGTATAAACCCTTCGTATGGTCTCCAATCAGAATTGTATCTCAAATTCCTGTGAATTCCATAATGGCCTTCATTGTTTTCAAAGAGATAAATTGGTACTTGACATTGTTGGTCCCATTCGATAAGGAAAGGGTAAATAAGGAAAATTTTAGGGTCAGTAGGGGTTATGGTAAGGACAGTATCTCTGTAAATAGGTTCATGGTGGCAAGATCCTCGTATTGGCTACAGTGGGAATCTATGTCAATGTCTAAATAATCAGAGCTATCTTCACACTCAGAACAAGTGGCATCTTGATCATTGAGGTGAAATCTATAGGGTTGAATTCTGATGCCATATCTTTCCATCTTGAAATGTGGAAGAGGAATTGGTTCTCTCACTCCTTGCTCATTCTTTCCACATCCTAGACCCTTGTAACCTATGGAATACATCATCTGACTAGACTTCTCATATTCAGGGGTTTGGTAGCAAGTTGGTTGAGTATCTTCTGGGACCTAAGTAATAGGTGGGTCCAACAACTTCTCTTCAGTGAGCAACCCCCAGGTAAAAATGACCCAATAGTTCACTCATCTCTAGGTTGTCTGAAATGATAGTTGGGTTGGCCTCTAGTTTTAGGTGACAATGATAGGTTCGAAACCAAAAGACCTTGTTGCACATTATATTCTCCACAACTGTATTCCAGAACCTTCATCTCCCATGAATCAAAAGGAGAAGTTGATGTAGAAGCCTCACGGGCACAATAACTTATAGAATTTTAATCTACCTATGACTCCATGGCTTCAGATTGAAGAGGAACAAGTATATCAGCAAAGGGAAACATATAGGCACCCTTACTTGCAAAACCTATTGAGAGCTCTTTAGTGAGCAAAGGGCTCTGGATCTCCTTGTATGAATGATAGTGTGTCCCTCTTGTTTCAATTTTATGCATTGATGAAATGTTGATGGCACGGCCTGCATGGCATGAATCCATGGTCAGACCAAGAAGCATATTGTATGGAAGTTCCAAGTCCAAGACATGAAACTTTTCTGATGACAAGTGGGTCCTACATCCATGGATAATGTGATTGTGCCATCTGATTCCCTTTCTGCATTTTCGTAAGCGGTTATGGTAATGATGTGGGACTCAAGATCTTCTTCTGTATTTCCCAGTTGCTTAATTAATTTCAATGTGCATATATTCAGCCCTGATCCATTATCCACAAGCACCCATTTTATCTTTCAATGGGTAACGAAGACCTCAATATATAAGGGGAGATTATGTGTTGGATCTTCAATAGGGATCTCCCTATGATTAAAAGAGATATACTCAATTGGTATAATGTTAGCCACCATCATTTAAAGATGTGAATGGTCGACTTCTAGTGGCACTCAAGACCCCTGAAGAGTTTTGTACCAGATTTCCTTATGTACATTTGACATTTTGATAAGATCCAAGATTGAGATCTTGGTAGATGTCTTCTCAAGTTATTCCAAGAGGTTGTACCTACCATCTTATGGGGTTGACGGAGAGGTTTCAGGAATCATGAGGTGGGCACACCTTGTTAGCATAGTGCAATCCTTTCCCTTGATTTGAATGGTGTTCACATGGTCACTAGGATATCAGATACATCCAATGAGTGAATCATAATGATTATTGTCCTTCTTGGTATATAGATAATTCACCTCTTTTTAACTCTGGGATGACTCTCCTGAATCTGTATTTTTCTCATCTGACCTACCATGTTAAGGGAATGGTTCTTTGAATATTCCCATCTTTTTTTTGGACATTTGAGTTTTCTCTGGGTATCCACCTCTATCTCCCCATTATCAATGAGGTCTTGGATGTAATGAAGAAGTTGTAGACACTTATCTATTTTGTTTCCCTTGACATGATGTAATTCACAATAGTCATGCTCTTTGTACCATGATGGTTTTAGAACATTTTCATCAAAGGGTTCTGTTGTGGGATAAGTCACCATGTGAGCCGCATCCAATTACTTCAATATGGCCAACAAAGGCTCATTGAGAGGAGTGAACATTCGACATTTAGATGGTAGTTGAATAGGTCCTTTCATCAGTTTAAAAGGTTGAACAGTTTGAATTGTTTGCACATGTTTGGTATCTGTGATCCCATCTCCCACCACATTCTTGTTTTTGTTGAATATTTTCGGCTTTACCATAAGTTTTGAATTTTGGTTGTCCTTAGAGTGTGGTTTAATGGTTCCTTTGGCAATAAGGGCTTTCTTTATTTGAATTCCCTTTTCAATAACCTCTTCGAAGGTGTGAACAAATGCATTTTCAGATTAAAGGTGATGTCTAGGTTGATATTGGGCACAAAGATACTCACCAGTTGTTTTTCAGGGAATGTACAAGGGAAGCAACTTGTTATCCCTCTCCATATTTTTAGGAATCTATCGAATGTCTCGTTAGGATGTTGTTTAGTGCAACACAATTCCACCATGGTTATGTCACTTTATATGTTGTACGAGAAGTGTGTACAAATCTTCTCTAGTTGCCAGTAAAAATAACCCACAAGTTAAGTGAGTGAACCATTCCAAGGCTTGGCCCCCTAGATTCTTTGGAAAGAGTCGTATGAGGTAGTTGTCATATTAGGCCACTTCTTGGCATGCCATGTAAAAATATTTTACATGATCTCGTGGGTCACCTTTCCCTCTTTATTTGTCCAATTTTGGCATGTCAAACTTTTTAGGGAAGTGTTGAAGTGTCATAGTTTTTTCGAATGGATAGGGACATAGCTCTTCATATTGATATTTTGTGTTATTCCCCACAGTTCTCTCTTGGAGGCTCATAAGTTTCACTTTTATAGATTGCATTTGTTGAACAATTAATTTTTCTTTGGTAGGAGAAGCAAGGATATATACATGATGATGTTCCATATTGTCTTCTCCTTGATTTTCCAGTTGAAGTTCATTAATTTTGACCTTAGTTTTTTTTTTATACATTATTGTTTGTTTCTTTTTGTACATGAGATGTTAACAAATCCAATTCTCGACTAAGGTTGCTAATTTGTTGTTAAATAGTGACTTCTTATTCAAAATATTCCTCATCTTCTTCATGTTGTGGGGGTTGTTCAACATTTTTGTGTTCTATTCTAACTTTACGTGGTACTTTAAGGAAGATATTCTATATGCCACTACATTATCATTTCCCACGTTAGAAGTAGAAGCATGACCATGTGTTAAGATATCATCCAAGTTAATAAGAGGTTGCTCCTCTTCATTAGCATCATTTGTAGGTGGGATTTCCTCTTGTTCAATAGGAATTTTGGCTCCCAACTCCACAACTCGTGCCAGTACTGGATCCTTTTTTCTAAAAATAAATTCATCTAACAAGGTGGGGTCAAATTAAAACTTTGCATGTGGTGATTCCAACTCGTTACCACTATGATCTATCATTTATTCTACTTCTTTCTCTACGAATAATAAAGGCTCAAGATCATGGCCAATAAAAGGGTTTGACCCTTGTTTGTTGGAGGCTTCCCAAGTTTTTGTTTTTCTTATTTCCAAAGCCTACTTTTTGAGTCCTAATCTTGTTTTAGGAGCCATGACGTGTAATAGGTTCACTTAGGTATCTGTGAGTGTGTTCAAAGATTCTTATCAAACCTAAGTGAAAAAAAGGAATGTCAAGAGATTAAGGTATGTTATGAATGTCAAAGAACCAACGTGACATAATAATTTGCTCTTAAATGAATGAGCCAAGCAAGAATCAGTCACACAATGTTGAGTTTCAAACCAAATAATCAAATGAAGTACTTCCTAAATTTGTTTTTTGAAAGGTAGTTGTATGATGATTAACAAAATGTCCCTACTTATGTTGAGTTCAAAAAAATGAACAAGGTGTAAGTAATAACAAGAAGTTAATGCGACCTCCAAACAAAGTATACTAGAAGCAAGCCCAAATTCAATCAAAACCTATATTCCAAAAGGTTTCAGTTACGATTGTGAGTAACACAACAATTTCACCAAGATATGTTAACCAAAATTTGTGAGAAAGTAAGGTATTGATATCAAGATGATATTTATATAACACGCATAACTGGTAACACTTAACACTCTTCAGAATTGAGGTAATAATTGAAATCAAACTAAAGTTATAGTATACTAAGGAATTGTTAAAGTGTATATAATGTAACCTTACAATATAGGTATTTAGGTCAAGTTTACAAGAAACAAAACGTAAATGCCAAAATTGTAGTGCCACAATATAAACAAGATAATCATTCAAAGGAGAATCAAAGTGATGAATCAAGCCTAACAATGATGAAAATCTTGACTTGGGTGTCAAGATTAAAAAGGCTACCAATGATATAAAAATGTCTCCACACACTTTAGATGTTTAACAACCCATTCATAAACATGGATGGGCGTAAACAGACAAAAAACTTGGTGAAATAATCAATTAATAACGCAAAGGCAGTCACTCTTCTTTTGATCAACAAAGTTTCAAAAGAAAGTGAAGGAAGTAGATCAATTAGGGTTGAAAAATGTTGGCCTCACTTCGGAAGAGTTTCGCCTCACCTTAGGGCAAGTGAAAAACTAATAAAAAGTAACGCTTCACACGTTTCATGATGAACAATAGCTCTTAACTCAAATTTGTTTTGATGTGATCCAAGTTCGCTCCTGGTCAAAAATAGCTTCTTAGGTGGTTCACTCAACTAGGTGTCACAAGTCATCTAAGCATGAGCTCGATTTACCTAAAAATTCACACTGACTAATTTGGGATTATCTTAGATTTACTTTACCCCCTTCAAGCACAAGTGGGCAATAAATGCGTCCATCGTGTACTCTCACTGGGGTCGCGATACAGATGAATTTGTGAAGCTAAATCTCACAAATGGTAATACTAATCAAGTAGGTTGTGCAGAGCACTTGCCATTTTGTCCACAAGGTTCCCTCTTGCATGGACTACTTTGGGGTTCCTAGGACCACCCCCATTGTTGTAGTCTAAGGCTTATGCCAAAGGGATTATGTCCTAGTTTTAAGAGGACGAAGTGTAGCCTTATCCGAACCTATAAATCAAGTGTTGTGAATGTGGTGTGTTTTTTTATCTTTTAGACTTAATGTGGTTTATTCGTTCATCATTTGGAAATCTACAACACACATTTAGTTAGAAAATTTTGTTTCGAACTCCTTTCTTTGACAAGCATTTTTAGGTCCTGCACTCAAGCATTAGTAGTTCTCCAAGAAAATCACATTATTTAAAAGAGGATTAATGGTTGATTTTGATTCTCAAGATCATCCAAGGATGCAAGAGAAGAGTATAAACAACAAATAATCCAACTAAAAAATTAAATAAAAGTTTTTCAATCAATGAACCATACAAAAATATTCACAAATGATCATTCGCTTAAAACAAAAGTGAAAGATGGAGTTTCTAATTTACCAAATGTTATAAAATGAAGACTAAAGTTGCTTTTGATTCTCAAGATCAACCTAAGGTGTAAGAGAATATCATACAAAAACTTTATCCCAACTATATAGAAATGGAAAAACTTCAAATCAAAGGACCATTGAAAAATGCTTTGTAAAAGGTTCATTCCCTTAAGCAAAATGAATAATCAAATTTCCAAGTTTAATCCCAATGTTAAAAAGATAGAGATCAAAGTTGTTTTTTATTCTCAAGATCACCAAAAGATTCAAGATAAGAGCATACACATTCTTTTTTCTAAATCAAGTAAATCATGGAAATACAACATTCATCAAAACATTAGACATGTTAGAAAATGACCAGTTTTAAAATAAAAGAAAAACCTACAATTTTTGTAAGTATAAATCCTGAATTTATGTTTTCATTGCATAGTTAACTTCAATACCTTTCCAAAAAAAAAAAATGGAGTCATTTTGAGTTCAAGAGAAAAAGTTATGGCCTTCAGAAGATGGGTTACACATATGCTCTTATGCTCACGGGTATGCACTTGTCATGCACTCAAAAAATGTCAAAATAAACATCCCTTAATATGTAAAATGGTCAATTTTTTTCAACCAAAATTAAATTTTGACAACAACCCATCACATTAATATATGAATAGAAGACTCAACTCTATCAAACATTAACATACATGCTCAAGAATTTAATATTTTCAAGAAATTGGCAAAACTAGCATGTAGAATGATGAAAAAGTAAGCTCTAAAAATGTAAACATGATGAAATCTTGAAATATTTTCACCAAGATTAAATTTTGAAAAAAACACACCACAATAATATGTAAATATAAGACTCATCACTATCAAACACTAACCTACATGCTCAAGAATTTAATATTTTCAAGAAATTGACAAAACTAGCATGTAGAATGTTGAAAAAGTAAGATCTAAAAATGAAAACATGGAGAAATATTGAAATTTTCCCATCAATTCCAATTTTGACAACACTTCATCTCCTCTATACCTACAAGGAAGACCAACACATTCAAAATCAACAAAACAAGTTAAGAAAAACAAGTTATGTCAATATATGCAAAAAGAGGGCTAGTAACCAAAATTGAAACTAAACTATAAAAACTTGAAACTAAGTGCAAAGGATAATGGATTAAGTCCCACTGGGTATGCCAAATGTATGCATGGAATAGTTATAAATGCAATTAAATTTGAAACTAATAACTATTAGCTTCAATACAATGCTAAACTAAACATATGCATCATCATGCTAAGAGCTTAAATAAATTTAACCTATCAACATTTCTACATTAAACATGAAATGAACATTTCAAGCTAATATGTTAAACAAATTAAATTCTATCTCTTATTGAATGCTAAAATAAGATGAGATTGAACCTATGTAGATCTCTAGCAATCAAAGAGTTGATTATGTGCTTGAAATCCCAAGGTTTCTAAGAATGGAGTCTTGTCAAATCATGGCTACAAGACCATTTGACATATCTCCATATGACTTCAAAACTTGGGTGGATGAATACAAGAAATGGAAAAGGCAATCTCTTCTAATAAAATAATGATCTAAGATGATAAATGGCTATACGTATATGCTCTATGCTCATTTAGGAGTGTAGGTGTAAATAGAAAGGTAGGAGGAGGACTCCTTATATAACCCAATGGATAGAGGAATCTCTACATCCCTCTTCAAGTGGGATAAATGGAGAGGTTGGGTTAGTTGTGGATAAGGGAGGTTTAGAAATGGTTGAGTCAACCTTATGAGAGTTTATTTTATCCTTTAGTGAATCATGGGGTTTGAGGGGATTTATTAATTAACCAACATGATTAATTAATAGGTGTGCAAGCTTATATAAGCTTTTTAGAGGAATAGTTAGTATGATTTAGACTAGAGAGGGATTTTAATCAAATAAGTATGATTTATTGATTAAATGAAGAGGATTAATTAATTAAGAATAATTAATTAAATAGATGTATTAATTAATTGAATAATTAATTAAATAGATAGAAAGGGGAGCTTAATTAATTAGAAATAATTAATTAATCTAGATAGAAAGGGGACCTGATTATAGAATGTCATTAATTGGCATCATTGTTGGATAGAAGAGTTAATTAACTAACATAATGTAATTAATTAACGATGATAGCAGAGAATATGTGTGATATTGACGATATGTCCGACATGAGTTGTCCTCAACACTAGATCATGTTTCTATCCCTATTTAGGATGGGACTTTGATCCATTCTTTAACTTAGTTTAATCGAATTAATCAAAATAAGTGGGGTGTTGAGGCATACCAGGTTGCATCATAGTATCCTCGTAATGACCCCTTTCATTATGAGGT
The DNA here is from genome assembly GCA_019776745.2 of Taxus chinensis. Taxonomy (NCBI): domain Eukaryota; kingdom Viridiplantae; phylum Streptophyta; class Pinopsida; order Cupressales; family Taxaceae; genus Taxus; species Taxus chinensis. Next base: position 527,357,297 of record CM034152.1, read on the forward strand.
TACTATGTCGTAGCTGCTATGTTCCAAAATCCAACTAAGTTTCCTCAACTGGACTAACATACTTAAGAGTATAAGTTTATTAACTCATATAATCATCGTCTTAAATATTAATGATAACAACGCTTTAAGAGTCAACTAAGCATCATTTAACCTAAAAAAGTTACAAGGTGTAAATTACAAAAGAGGTAGATATATAGATAAAATATGCTCTCCTAACCATTCCAATTACATGTTTAAGTTTATCTTAAATGTATGAGCTTATATCATATAATGGCATGATTTATCTTAATATTATGAAGGTTTGTTCATTATATCTTTTCTTACTTCAGCCTTAACTTAAAACAAGCTTATTTAAATTACTTTATACTTCATAATGATGAAGTCTAAATCCTTTTAGTTCCCTTTTTTAAGCATTCATATTTTGATTAAAGAAATCTACCTAAGGAAGAACACAGTAAACCATCCTCATAATATATTCATAACACTTAACAAGATCTCAATTAAATCTCCTTGATTGTGTTCAAGGAAAATGTCCTTTTTCCTTTATTAAGGACTAATGTCCTAATTATGAAAATAGATCACATATGTTTTATTACAACCAATAATTCATACACATATATAATTCAATCATATTCCCTTTCTACTATTTAAGGATCTACTTAAGAGTATCAACTATTAGTTATATCTCTTTTACGTGTAAATGAATGAACTAATATTTCAGATCCTTAATCCAAGAGTCTTATATATATATATATATATATATATATATATATATATATATATATATATATATATATAAGAACCATCAATTTTCTTAATCCCATAAAACTTAAATACTAAACTACCCCTTCATGAATGAAATTAAATAATAATATATCACAATTTATGTCAATGAAGGTATCACAATAAAGTGGTAACCAACAATCATCAAGCCATTCCTTTATCAAAAAGGGAGTGATCCACTCACTGAATACCGAAATATTTCAAAATATTACAAAATGTCATTGCATCAATACAAACTAGTTTTAATACATTTTCCTAACAAAATTACATCTCAAGTAATGCCACTACATAATCATCATAATTAAGAGACAATTCCTTTAGTAAAACAGATGTAACTTTCTATATGTCTTTCTCCTTTCATCTTTTACGAAATCCATCTGCAAAATTGTTATCACGAGTTATTTCATATGAAATGAGCATGTTAGGCACTATAACATTAAAACATTGTTATTTTATCTAACTATTTCATACAAGGAACCCTATTGTTTATGAAATAGTTCTGAAATCTCAAAACAAGATAAGTAGAAAGAATTTTCCCAAAAGATTACAAACTAAGAAGGAGAGAGAAAGATTATGGAAACTATAAGTAATGTATAAGAAAGGAATAAATGAATCATCATAATCAATCCTAACTCCACATCCATATGAACTCATTACAACATGCCAGAAATCAAAATAACAGTATTAAAGAAGGGAGAAATTCATATTTCCAATCCTAATCTTACCTTCTCAACCAAGTTTCCAACTTAAGTTCCTCAACTCAACCTATTTTGACTTTTCAAGAAGGAATACAAGGATATACAAAACTACCTTTCTGTAATAATTATATTGTTTTGTTATTCAAAGTTAACAACCCGAATTATAAATGAAGGATGAACTAAAAATTTAAATTACATTCCATCAAACAATCATACTATCTCAGGCTCAACACAGAGTCTAAAAACTTAGATTGATCAAGAATAAGTCCCAAAACTAAAGTTAAAGAATGCTTAATCAATTAGAAACAAACAAAGTAACTCATGGTTCAAATTCTCACAGTCCTGCATTCATGTCCTAATCCAAAATAAAACATAAAATTCTTAGCAACATCATGAAATACTAAGAAATCAACTACTGTAGGTTCATTAATTCACAAGCCGCAAAGAATAACGAGCTATCATTTGAATAACTCACAACTCAAATCACTCATTCCTAATTCAAGAAAAGGATCATGGAAACTAAAAGTTTAGAACCAGACTAAATCTATATCATTCCCAATCTTATCTTAAAGGTTGAGGTCATCCTAATGAAGGGATTATAAGAATGAATTAAATAACAATTTCAGAACTGATAAAGACTCAAACTAAAATAAAAGAACATCTTCAAGAGACCCAACAGAGTCTCGATCAAGAACACGTCATGACTAGCACAAGGTTCCAATAATTATAAACTGTAAAAAGAAAAGAATGCAGATATACTTCCACGTAGTTCCACAAATTCAAAATTTAGAATTAATCCTTATGAGAGATTCCGTTAGATGAATAATACTTCCCTCCCAGGAAGAAGACGTAGTTTACCCATATCACAACAACACTAAACCTTTTGTTTAATATAACATAAAGCTTAGAAAAATCAACCCAATGTATTCTCCTTTTGTAGGGTAACCAAAATAACTTACAATAGTCCCAACAAGAATAGCCGAGAGAGAATAATAACAATTTCTATATAACAAAATGCTTACATAGAATCCACAAGCCTTGCAAACTTTCCAAGATCAAAAATATCTAATAAGGAAATTACAATCCTGGAATGGGTTTAAAAAATATGAATTAAACACAACAGAACAAAACCAAACATTTCACAGACATGCTTCAATTTTCAACTTCATCAAAAAAGAATTCAATTCATACAAGGTTCAACAAAGGAGAAAAGATGATACAATTTCAAGATCAATATGAGTATTCATATACTCATAACCCAAATGGTAACAACAGAAGGATTCAAGAAAGTACAAACATGAAATTTGGTCAATCGATAGTGTTGGTTCAACTATTATCATTAAGAAAATTGACCCAACACAAAGAACACAAAGATTATTTTGAAATGAAGGTGCATATCATAAACTACCAAAATGAAGTCTCATATAATATTAAAATTCAATCATAATGATAAGTAAATCATTCTAATTGAGAATCTACAAATTCCAACCAAAAATTAGACTACTATAAGGCATACACAATACCCAGACAAGGTATTTCCCCAAACAGAGATATAGTCACAGTCACGTATCGAAGCCAAGGAACTTCATAAGAAAATAAGCTAATATTACTGTAAGTAAATCAATAGAACCTAGATTCCATATTCCACACAACAAATAAAAAATTGTATTACATCCAAAGGAATCAAGTCGAATGCCATTGAATCAAGGAAAAGAAAACACAAAACCAGAGCCAGAAGTTTCCAAAAAGAGTCGAGTTCTTTTAATAAAGACATTTAAATAAAATCATAAGACTTAAAGAGATAGGGCCTATCATGCCTGATAGAGCTCATGTATTCTATTCCTTGTTGTAAATATTCAAGCAGGGGCTCGGTATACATCTTTCCACAAAAACACCAACAACCAACTTCTTCTCCTTCTTCTTATAACCTCCTATCCTTATTTATGTTACCATCACTGCCATGTAAGTCAAAATAATCATGCATAGATTCAAACTAAGGGTTCAAAAATGAAAAACCACATGTAGAGCTAAAAGCTCACCAAAAACCAAATGAATAGTGCAAAACCGAAAAACCATTCCTTCTTCCTACTTCCCCTACTTCCTCGGTAATTTTTTCACAATTTCCAAGACCAATTAATAAAAACAATACTGACGGTCCTTCCTTATCTCCCACCTCTACTAACTCATATTTGGCTATGACCATGTTTAAAATCTCATGCATCTAAAACTTCGTTAGAGTTGCCAACTCAGCCTCCTATTAACCTTCATGCACTTGCCAAAATTAGTGGCAACCAAGATTTTAAATCCCATTAAATCCTAATAAAGGCTTAGAGATTTGTGCCACCATCATCCCATAGTATTTCATCCATTTCATCTTTTAGGTTAGTCCAATTATTAGGTTAGGTTCATAACATTAGGTTAGAAACCAACTTAGGTCCTTAGGTTAAAGTCTATTAGTTTAGTCTAGGTTTTCCCTCTTTAATAAACAATCCTCACTAATAAAATAACCTAGTAACTTAGGATAAGCTTTCAATCATATGAACATAGATTTAATTAGGTTCCTTTAGCAATTATTAGAAATTGTAAATTAATTCTTACCAAAGTAAGAATCAAAATGACGTTCAAGGATCACATAAGAAGGACGTGAGAAACAAAGGTTACTGTTAGTGCAAAATCATAGCACCCCTAAATGAATTGTTAGATCTACTTTTCTAAGGCAGAGTCATTTGGTGTGATTCACATAACATTGAGTTTTCCCCAGAGTGTGGGACTTTGCAAATGGGAATTTTTTTCCAAATTAAATGCTGGTTCATATTCTTCTATTTAGGTGTATGCGTGGAAACTTGTAGAGGACCTATTCCTAAACCTAATCTAAGTTTTACCAAGGAGAAAGGGATAAAAGGAATACAGGAAATCAAAACTAGGCTACAAGGTGATGCACCAAAGGAATGATGAACATTCGTTTTACTGATGGACAGAAACTGACAAAATACGTATAATAACCAAGCACGGACAACTAGATCTATAATGAAAGACCAAATGAAAGAAAAAGAGATAAGAAAGGGTATAAAATTGATCACAGATCATGTTTTATTGCTCTGCAAATTGATACAATGCATTACAAATGACCAGGATGGCTGGAAACATATTACAATTCTGAATGGGAGGTCTAAATACTCCACGAGTCCCTTTTCGCAGAAGGAAAGGGGAGCCTGTAGAATGGAAGAATGTCTAAACCTTTACAATGAGTCCTCTACCCATACTATTTATAGACTCAATTTGAGAGAAGAAAGAAAGAGAGAGAAGCGGAAAAAAAATACAGTTTGAAGCTTGACTACTGCTATTAATGCACATCCTGCAAAATTTTCCCCCAAATCTGCCTTGACTACATCAATCTCTTGCTTCGGCACACCTCAAAGAAGGAGGAAACGACGGAGCAAATAGAATCTAACCTGGTTGTTGGGGCAAAGATGGATCCCGCATTAATAGCACTAAATATGTTTTCTCCATTTTCCTATCCCACCTAATCTCTCCAAACTTAAATTTTCAGATATCTATGGTATGGGCGAAGCCTAGAAATTTCCAACGGTGTAAGATTTGCAATATTTCGATCCTTGAGAGACGAAAGATATGCCCTTTTGAAGTTTGTATTGGGTCTGTACAAAAGGGCGGGAAAAATAGTTTGGAAAAATAGCCCTCCTTTCGACCTCTGGGACACATGGAGGGTTGGACGCTTGTTTGAAGGTAGCCTTTGTATTTTGCTCTTGGAAAGGCGCGGGGCTGTCGACACTAAAATTTTCCTCCGTAATTTCTATTTCATTAATGTATGTATTAGGAATAGGATGTTGTTAAGTGTAATTAGTAGTAGTGTCTGATAGAAGATAACGGCACCGTCAGTACGGTGCCACCAATAATGTAGAGTACGGTAACAGTCAAAGTACAATAGGAATGTTGTAAAAAGTAAATATTTGTCGTAAGTGGTCCGGTAATGTTAAAATGTCAAAGTTGGGATGAGTAGAGAAGTAGGGTCTACATGATTAGGAATTAGAAATATTATATTGGTAATAAGGACAAGGAGTGAGGTCATAAATATTTTGTATATTTTATTTGTAAAAAGTCTAAAAATTTGGAACCCATGTGAAATGATAAGGTTTATCTTATCTTAAAAGATAAGCTTACATGTACAGATAAGAGTTAAGGTATGGAATATGATTCGTCAGAGTGGATTTCTTATCCTATCTTAGAGATAAGATGGATAAGCCTAGAAGTCTATAAATAAAGAGGCCACCCCCCTCATTTAGCATAGAAAGAAGTAGTGAGAAATATTGTATGAAGTGTGTAAAGGAAGCTATCAGTTTAAAGGTGTGTTGAAGACCCTCATCTAAGAGGTGTAATTCGTAAAGTTTCTTCCATAGTATTTGTGGAAGGAAACTGAAGTCAATGGAAACTTGAAGTACCTCTTTGGGTGAGATTGTAACAATTTCATGTTAATATTATAATTTACTTTGATATTTCAGATTTATCATCATTCCGTCTTATCATAGTCGATGGTATTCTTGTGTTATGTTTGTTGTTTTGTTTATAGATTACATCCACCAAACTAAAGGCTGTGCATTAGTAAATATCATAGCACGAGGAGTTCTTGGTGAAAAATTATCATAGTTCTGGATGGAGTGATGACAGGGCTGACACGTGGCTTCCTCCATCGACCAGGGGCAATTTCTTTGAATTTCTCGGCTAAGTTCTTTGCTCGGCGGGGTCATATTCCTTATCCGGAGACACAAGGCGGTATGGTGGTTTGAGAACCCTTTCTCTGATTCACCCTTGAGTTAGTGTCGTTTCGACATTTGACACTCTCTGCTGGTCTGCCACTATGCATTGACTATTCAACCTAACTCTGTTCCCTTCAAAGAGACTGGACGCGTGGAGGCTCTGCGCTCGCTAAAACTCTCGATCAAGATTTTCCCCATGAAGGAGTGTCGAGTTGACACTTGGAAGCCTCCACAGGATTTAGACTTTTCAACAACATCTACTTTACCATTTTCGGACCCTAGGCTACGTGGTTGGCTAACGCGAGCTTGAGTCTTCCTACTTAAGCTCTCATCTTGGAATTACGTTCCCCGAGATGACACTTAACCCCTTCATGTCGAATTAGAGACTTTTTCAACAGCCGTATACACAACTTTTGGGGCTTTGGACGCGTTAAATTCTGGCACTCGTTTGAGCCTCCTTTCTTGGACTCACCCTTGGAAAAGCATTCGTTCTGACGCATGGCCCTTTCCACAACATCCTCCATACTAAGCTAAATTTTTGGCTCATTCCAAACTATTTCGAGCCTGAGGACTCCAGATCTTCGTTGTTTATGCTTTTTAATTTGCTCATGCCTTCTTCTGTGACACTTGTTTCTCCTTCTCTGACCCTGTTGTTCTATTTTTCTGAGCCTATCTATAACCTTGTAGAATGGATATAAGGCACCGAACCACTCGATAGAGTTGTTTCTCTTCTGGATTCTTCTTGCGTAGGGTTGTTTGGTCCTTAGGAGGCCCCGCCACTTCCATTGTAGAGTCCCTTCTGCAATCTGTTTGTGAGGATCTGAAGTGTGTTTTTCTCAAGTCCTTTCTAGTTTGGGGTCGTGTTTGATCCATTATTTTACCCAGGTGGGAAAAATATGGATAACAATTTGGTGACTCACAAGGAGTATCTGCCTGCTAGATGAAAGGACCAATTTCCTTGTCGTATCCATTGGGCATGGAGTCGAGAACGATGGTCCCATACTAATTCTACTTTTGATTCATGATCTTGACTATTTTCACTCTCAATCTTCATTAGAAATCTTGAAATGATGGTTTCTGAGTGTATAAAATCGTTTTGACCCGGGGTTTCATCTGTTTCTGAATGACCTTGTGCACATGACCAACAAAACATAGCACCACACCTATATACAAAATTAGAAATCATACATGCTCCAAGTAGGACATGTAGAGCATGCAAAGCACTTAGGAGAAAAATAACATAAACTACAACAAGACAATGTGCATACATGCACTTAGAGGAATGAGAAGCTAAACTAGTGTATACAAGGTGAGAACTTCCCTTTTAGTAGTAGTGTTTAACATAGATTCCATTTACTATAATCTGCAACTCTTCACCATACAAGGTGGAATAATTAGAAATCATTGCTACTTTTACATCCTGTGACAATGTAAGGGTCCACTCCAAATGGTATCAAACTTGGAATGCCTTCCTGGTTTTTCCCGATCTGCATCCCATTTTAAAACTAGGTCTCCCTCCTAGAAAGGTCCTTGCTCTTATCTTCTTGTCAAAGCATCTCTTGATTGAATTCTAATCCTTCTCTTTTGTTTGAAGTGCATATTCTTTGGTCTCTTCCAATTCCAATTAGTTTTGCATGCCTGGCCTCCATGGGTTCAAACTCGGACACTTCTCTAGTTGTTTCATGAGTTCTAATGCTAGGCAATTCAAGTGATATAAGAAACATTGCCTCTTTCCCTTAGAAAACTTTGAATGGAGAGTTGCCCGTAGACCTCTTCAGGTGTTGTCTTATCAGCCCATAAGGCTGATTTGAGTTTCGTGTATGTCAGGCTCTCTGATTTTCATCCAGATTTCTTCCGATAATCCTTAGGAGGTTCTTGTTTGTAGACTTTGCTTGACCATTACCTCTAGGGTAATAATTTTATAAATTGTTTAGGTAAATCCCATTCCTCATGGCCCATCCTATGATTTTGGAACCCATGAATGCCAATGCATTATCTGATATAATGGTGGCTGGCACTCCAAATCTAGTCATTGTCCCTTCATAGAAATCTAATATGTTGGAATCATTAGTCTTTTTTGAGTGCCATTGCCTTAGTCCACTTGGTAAAATAGTCTGTTGCATTGTCAGACTCCATTTGTGGCCTTGGCTCGAATTTGGATTGATGACCCCACTGAAATCTAATACCCATTGCATGAATGGTTGATCAACTGAAATTGGATGTAATGGTAAGTGCCGCTAGCTTTTCCTTGCCTTTAAAGAACACACAATTTTTGCACTTTTTGATCCATGCATAACAGTCACTAAACACCACTGGGCCAATAATAACCTGCCTTCATGATCTTGAGTGTTATCACTCGCGGAGAAAAATGGCCTCTAGTTGCTTCGTCATGGAACTCTTGTAACACTCTCTCAACTTGATCTGTCCCAATCACATCTTAACAAAACACCATTGATGTCCCTCTTGAACAAGATGCCATCAATAAGTACATATGGGATGTCTTGTAGTTTGAAGTGTATCCTTTTTGTTTTATTCATTTTTGAGAGGACACGGGCTTTTCTTGAAGGAATTGCACCATGTTCTGAATCCAACAAGGAGTGAGCACATCCTCATTTTCTTTGTCTTGACTATCCTGTACCGGGCCAAAACAAATTATTTTTTCATCATTTTCTTCGTCTTGTCGACTCGAGGCCAGCTGCTCACACAATCCCTTTCCATGGACTAACTTAGTAACCTTTATCTCAATTTCATACTCCATGACATGAGTTATACACCCTACATGCTTTTCGTTCACATCTTTGCTGAGAAGGAAGTCCTTAGCCCTTGCATGGGATACCAACAGTCAAATTTTGTTGTTTTGAAACCAAATGTTTAAACTTCTTCAATCCTATGATCACTGTCAGGACCTGCTTTTCGATGAAAGAGTACTCTCACTTCATAATATTCCAGACCCTAGCTAAAGAAGGCAATTATTTTCTCTGTATCCTTCTTTGTTATGACCATACTAGGATTGCAGAAATTGTGTCACTGCCACCAAAGGCATATAGTATGAAGTCCTTAGAAAAATATGGATTCACAAGATTTGGGGCTTGTGATATAGCTTCTTTGATGGCCTCAAAACTTTATTTTCCTTCAGCTGTCCACCTAAATGCCAAACTCTTCTTCAACATCAATGTTATCGGCTTTGACAGAGGGCAAAAAAGTTTGGTACAAACCTGTGGACAAAATTGATTTTTCCTGAGAAATCCTTGAAGAGCCTTCTTATGGCTTGGCAATGGACAATGCTCTTATTGCTTCAAATCTGTCTGGGTCAATTGCCAAACCTTCATTTGACACAATATGGCCTAGAAGCCTACCCTCATGGGCAAATAATATACATTTTTTTCGGATTCAGTGATACCCCAAATATTCTACACATTTGAAACACCTTCCTTAGGTGAAAAAGGTGGTTTGCTGCATTTCTGGAGAACACAATAATGTCATCCAGGTAGATCAGTACTATCCTCTTGATTAGCCTTTTGAATTCCATATCCATTGCCCTGTGGAAAGTGGCTCTGGCATTAGATAATCCAAATGGCATTTTTCCTGTCAGGCATAGGTTCCCCACTTGGTGGTGAAAGTCGTTTTGAACTGATCATCTTCTTTCACCATGATCTGGTTGTACCCTAAGTAGCCATCTAGGAGAGAGAATCTCTCTGATCTAGATATCACTTACAAGATATGCACCATTGAGGGGAGTGGGTAGTGATCTTTGAGGGAAGCTGTGTTCAAGTCTTGAAAGTCTAGCACTGCTGGCCTCACAATGACATGGATATGTGGTCATCCTTTTTTCCTCTTGATGTTGTCAACCACATCAAATGTTTCTCCAACTACTGCAAGCCTATCAGCAGCTTTGTTCTCCTTCCTAGGTATGGACACAATGTTGAAGGCTTCGAAATCCTCAATGAGATCCCATACCCTATTCTTGTAGCTTTTGAGTAGGTCATTCTTGACAACATTTTGTCCTTTGACTTGATTGGAAACTAGTTCACTGTCACCAAACACTTGCAGGTTCTTGATTCCTCATCTTCTAGCCCAATACAATCCATGAACCAAAGCCTCATATTCTGCAGTTTTATTTGAGTAGGAAAATTGGAAATAGAAAGCTGAGTAATACTTCATACCTTGGGGTGACACAATCATAGCTCCACCTCGAGCTCCTTGCCTACTTCTTGAGCCATCAAAGAACAATTTCCATACTTCATTGTCATCTTTGTGTTCTTGGCTTAATGATTTCAGGAAGAGGATGATTCTCTTCATGTAGGCAGTAGACTCCTAGCTCAGATTCTTCCATCTCCTTATAGGGGTCAAAAGCATGCCTTTTGACCACCCATTCATTGAGAGTCATGTCTAGGATACACCCCACCTTGGTATCTACTTCAGAAGTGTTTAGGAGGTCCTCCTGATCAAAATCCTGAAAAATTTGCTTTGATTTGGCTAGGCACATAGGACTCAATGTGATAATATGCTATGGGCTCAGATATTATTGTGGCCTTCAATCCATACCTTTTTCTAAAGAGCATATGCAACTAGTCAGTAGACAAGTATCCTCCAATTTTGGCAATTAATTCCTTAGACAAACACAATGAAAAATGTGGTGGTAAGTCTATGACTAACGTGTTCTGCAATACAGTCACATTAGGGCAGGTATGCATAGTGAGGCTCAGATCCTTGATGACTCCAATAGTTGTCACTATTGTCCCATCCAATTATACTACCCCTCTAGAGATGACTTCATACTAGAGACCCATTTGATCAGCTATTTTTTTGGGCATTACATAACTACTTACCCCCAAAATCAATCATGCAATTATGCACCAATTTATCCCCAATGATTAATGAAACATAGAATGGAGGAGGTCTCAGGTTCTTACCTTGTTGCTCTCATGATGGTTTCCCCTAGGTTGAGCTGTATTGGTAAGCACTTTCTCTTGTTGGTTAGGGGGTTGATTTGAGCTTGACCAATTTTGCATGGCAGTCTGCAATAGATCCCTCTGCCCTGGAATGGCCAGTGACTCCCATAGTGAAATGTTCACACTTGTCCTCTTCATTTTCTCAATGATATTAAATGAGCTATCCTTCTATTGCCCCTTCCCTAGCACATTTTTCTCTTGCACATGGGTTGTTACAACTGGTGCCTGAGTAGATTTGGAAGGTGGATTGGATTGACTCTACATATTGGGAGTTGTATTTTGAATGCTAATACCTTATGGAGAAATGGAGGATTGATGTTCACCTGAGTTTGGTGAATGTCCTTCTCCAATATTTCTCTTCTTGGACCATGTATTGGTAGCTATACTTTGAGAAGGATCCTAATTCATTCCATAGAAGTCTTCAGCTTTCCAATTGACAAGCATAGTTTCACTTGGAGGTCCCTCTTGCTGAGCTCCTTGTTGCTGATTTTATTCTTGGCTAGGTTCTTGTGACACACCAATGGTTTTCACCATCAAGCATCCTAATTTAGTACACCATTGAAGCACATCGATTGATTATGTGGATGATTACATGGGAAACACCAATCATATTCTTGTGTCATGTTATTCTGTGCTAGAACTAGTGCCCTTGGTGTTGAAGTTGTGTTTGGATCATATGACCTAAAAGTTCTAGCAGCTTGAGGTTTTCTCTTGGTGTTGAACTCTAAGTTACAACTCTGAGCTTGTGGTCTATTTTGCTGATATAGGGGTCTAGCCTGATACTGAGCTTGAGGCTGCTATGGCCTAGAACCTTACGCTTGCTATCTTTTGATGGGTACTAGCTCATTCCCCAAGTTTTGAAGCTATTTCATAACTCTCTGAATCTCCTTTGAGGTGTTATATGATGAAGTGGAGGCTTCAGCTGAACTTTGACTCCTAGGAGTGGGTATAGGAGCTAATGTGGGTGTTTGGCTGGTACCTGGGTTACCCAATTTGGGGTATAGGGGCATGGATGTCCTAGGAGTAAGTTTTCTAACTTGAATTAAATGATTCTCAGCTCCTATGGAAAGGCTAGAGGCTACAGGTAAGGTTGTGCCTCCCATTGACTGAATCATTAAAGTAATATAAGAATTTAAAGCTCTAAGAAAGTATAAGAAGGAACCTTCATTAGTGGACTTTATTGCTACCAGAATCCTATCCCAGGTCTGTTGAAATCTAAGGTTGAAATCCACCAACTACTCATTTAGAGCTCTCTTGATTGTTTTCAGTTTCTCCAACAAGGATAAGTTAGCTCCTATTTCTTCAAGCTGGTCATGGAGAGCTATGCACCGATGGTCCCAAGATTGAATAGATCCTTCTTCTAGGCTCCTAAACCATTGTGAAGCCTTGTCCTTGAGTGAAGAGGCTAGAAACTTGATTGCAATGTCCATCTCAGTGATCTCATGGATTATACAGACATTTTCAATGTCTTGAACGTGGTCACCAGGAGAATTCTGGTTTTCTCCAGTGGAATATGGCGTGCTCTTTAATGCTGCCACTGGGACTGGGTTTTGTGCATTCAAAGTGAGTGGGCTACTGCTAGTGAAATTGACATAAGGATTTGGTTGTGCCATCCTGATTGGCTTGAGAACCCTTCTTGATTGAAAGAATGGCCTACTAGGAGGAGGTGTTGATAAGGATCTATTTGGTGGAAATAGAGACCTTTGGGTTCTTCTTCCTCTTCTCCTTCTGTCTGGAGATAAATTTAGGTGTACAAACTGTCCTTCCTTGTTCTTGACCTTTTTTGTATCCTTCTCATGAACATGGGAAACTTGGACTGCTGAAACAAGTGGATTTTTTCCCTTTTGGAGTCGTCAGATGTGCAGTTCTTAAAAGCTTCTTAAAAGCTAGAATCACAGAAAGTGCACATCAATCTTACTGTAATAAAGATGGAGACTTCTTAGTCCCACTGGGCGTGCCGAAACTATTAGTGCAAAATCACAGCAGCCCCAAATGAATTGTCAAATCTACTTTTCTAAGGTAGAGTCATTTGGTGTGATTCATATAACATTGAGTTTTCCCCAAAGTGTGGGACTTTGTAAATGGGAAAAATCTCTAGATTAAAGGTTGGTTCCTATTCCTCTATTTAGGTACATACGTAGAAACTTGCAGAGGACCTATTCCTAAACCTAATCTAAGTTTTACCAAAGAGACAGGGATAAAAGGAACACAAGAAATCAAAACTAAGCTACAAGGTGATGCACTAAAGGAATGATGAACATTAGTTTTGCTGATAGACACAAACCAAAAAAATACATACAATAATCAAGCAGAGATAACCAGATTTATCATGAAAGATCAGATGATAGCAAAGGAGACAAGAAAGGATCTAAAATCAATGACAAACGTGTTTTATTGCTAAACATATTGATATGATGCATTATAAAATAGCCAGAAGGTAGGAAGCATATTGTAATTTAAATGGAAGGTCTAAACTCCATGAATTCCTTTGCCAGAAGGAAAGGGGATCCTGCAAAAACAAAATTCCAACCCTTTACTATGAGTTTAGACCCATCTTTTATAGATTCAACATAGAAGGGAGAAAGAGAGAGAAGTGGGAAAAATAGGTCAAAGCTCAACCACTACTATTAATGCCTCCTAAAAAATTTTCCCCCAAATCTGTCTTGACTGTATCGATTTCTTATTCGGCCCCTCGAAGGAGGAGGAAACGACGGATCAAATCGAATCCAGTCTAGTTGTTGGGGTAAAAATAGATCCTACATTAATGGCCTTGAATATGTTTCTCCATTTTTCTTCCACCTAACCTCCCTGATCTTAAAGTTTCAGATCTTCATGGCATAGACTAGGCCGAGATCTTTCCAATGGTGTCAAATTTGTAATATTTTGAGCCTTGAGTCGAAAGATATGCCCCTTAGAAGTTTGTATCGGGTCCGTACAAAAGGACAAGAAAAATAATTTTAAAAATGGGTCCCCTTTTTAATATGGTTCACGTGCAGGGAAAATTAGGGCAAAAATCAGGTTTGCAGACCCAGAATTTATCTTTTCCCCCTTTTCCACAAAAATTACAATATCCATAAAGCTCACGTGGCCCCACTGCTCCCCTTGGACATGTGGCACCCTCTGATTTTCTGGGGAGATGTGCTTCAATTTTCATCTTTGTGCCTTTTTGACAAAAGGAAAATTTTAACTTTTTCCTCTGATTCCCCGCTTTGGCCTTGACTCAGGCTCAAACGCTAACTTTTTCCCATTGGGCGGAGTTGCAGCCCATTTTGTAACTCGATGGCTCACCTTAGCATTGCTTGTTTAGCCTTGCCACGTGGCACTTCCTCCACTGGCCTGCCCAATTTCTATGTTTTTGGCTAAGTCCTTTACTCAGCAAGGTCATATTTCTTAACCAGGGACACGCGGAGGTTTGACATTCGTCTTGGAACCCTCTCTCTATTTGACCCTTGAGTCAACGTTGTTTCAACACTTGGCACTCTCCGTCAGCCTGCCACCATGCATTGACTATTCAACTTGACTTTGTCCCCCTTTTGAGACTAGATGTGTGGAGCCTCTGCACTCACTTGAAATCTCAATCAAGACTTTCCTTTGAAGGAGTGTCAGGTTGACACTTGGAAGCCTCCATAGGTCTTTGTACTTTTCAACAGACTCTCCCTTTCCTTTTCAAACATTGGGATACGTGGCGAATTGGTGTGAGTTTAAGTCTCCGCCTTTGGATCTACCCTTGGAGATGCACTGCTTGGACATGTGGCAAACCCCTCTAGTACTTCTATACTTTTGAGTCCTGCCATGTCCACCTTTTTAATTATGTTTACCATTTGTTACGTGGAGGGCTAGCATGAGTTTGAGTCTCTGCCTTGGGCTCCCATTTTAGATTTACATCGAGCCGACACCTGACACCTTCCTACCTACTCAAATACTTTTCAAGGTCCGTGCAAATTTTTGGGGGCTCTAGACACATGGGAGCCTGGTGCTTGTTTGAGCTTCCCTTTTTGGATTCAAATTTAGAGAAGCATCATGCCAAAATGTGGCTCTCTCTATTTCCTCCTTCATACTTAGTCGATTTATGGACTCGTTCTGAATTGTTTTGAACCCGACAACTTTGGATCTTGGCAGTTTCTTCTCTTTCTTTGATCTTGGCTCTTTGTGACACTACTCCTTCTCCTCTGACCCTGTTATTCTATTTCTAAGCCCACCTATGATTTTAGAACCTAGATTTAAGACACGGATCCGCTCGATAGAGCCGTTTCTTCTCTTTCTTCTTACACAGGGTCATTTAGTCTTTCACAGGCCCCGACACTTCATTGTTGAGTCCTATAATCTATTTTCAAGATTTAACCGTGTTTTCTCTGGTTCTTTCTATGCGGGGTCTTGGATGATCCAATACTTCACCCGGGGGGTGAAATATGGATAACAGTTACCAATGATTGCAAGACATCCTAGGTTCAAAAATTCAATATTCTGCCCAGCTTGGTCAAGATGACCTCAATGTCATGAAATTAAAAACATGCCTTAGATCACTGAAATTGATCTATGGTATATCTATCTTACATCTGAGATCATGAAGATTGAAGCATAAGTTCAAGTGCAATAAATACTATGAATGATTTTAAGCTGAATCAATTTCTTCTATCCACATGCAGTGAATCATTCAACATGAGAAGGAATGAAATACTTCACTTTAAATTCAACATATACATGGCATAAGTGTATGTATTTCCAGAAGATAACATATTATTTATAGAAAACATGATTACTTAATTCAAGAGAGTACACCATCTGTAGACAAGAATCGCATATCAACATTTGCAACTTCTTTTACAGAAGTCATCATAGATATCAACCATGTTAGAGGCATTACATGCTTAAGAGTTTCAATGAGATATTTCCTATGGTCCAGAGATCTTTAAATGAGATCATAGAGTGACATCTTAATTAGGGCCTAATGGTTTTTTTTCATACCAATCTATTAAATAATAGTAGGCCAAGGGGAAGCTAAGATAGAAACCTTAAGTTTTTATGAAGAAGGTGGTGAAGTAGGCTCGTTAGAGGGAATAGTGACAAAAAAAAATTGATTGAGTAGGCGGTTGGAAGTCATGGGGGTGAGAATCGGTAGTGATCCGAATGGATCTGATAAAGAGAGTAAGACCTTATTTAGGAGAGGTTGAGGTTTTAGGAGGAATGGTGATGAAATTCTTGGATGAATAGGGAGATTTAGAGATCTTGGTGGATGAAGGTTGGGATGATGAAGAAATATTGGCATATGGAATAGGGTAATCTCCTTCAATGAGAAGATTATCTTCATCGATAATATTTTGGATAAGAGTTTGGAGAGATTTGCAATGTTTTGTATCATTACTTGGTGCATGATGGTATTCACAAATGAGATTAGAGTCGAATCATGAAGGTCTTGGGCCATGTGGATCGAAAGGTTTGATAGGTGGGAGGATGATTCCACATGTTTGAAGTAAGCCTTGAAATATTTTTGTGTAAGATCCCATTGGGGGTTGAATAAGGGATTACATATGAAGCGGTTTTAAGAATGGTGGATAATGGTGAGAAGGATGACTTGTTTTGAGGTGGTATTATAATATCCTTTGATTCCATCTTGGGCTTGAAAGAAGGTTGTTTCTTGGTTTCAATTTTGATTGGTGGTGACTTAGATGGTTTGGATTCTGATTTGGTAATTGAAGATGTGGATGACTTTGAAGATATATCAGATTCAAAGGAAGGATGAGATTGCTTTGACTTTTTGATAACGAGGAGCTTGGATGAAGGGACTGACCCTAAGATACAAGGAAATGATCATAAGAGTGATGATGTGACATTAAGTTTCTTAGGACGATTATCCTTGGAAGAAGGTAGCTCCAACTTCTTGTGTGGGTGTGTGAGGGATTTTTGGATGGGCATGTCAATATAATTTGACTTTGGATGCAATTATTTTCCTTTGGAAATAATTATGATGATTTCAATAGGAGGATTTGTGGAGGCAAAACTAGGAAATGTAGATTGTGTTGTAGAGGTGGATATTGAAGGTGGAAGTGGTTTTTGTATTATACACTTGACAAGATCTAAAGGGGTGTTAGATTGTGTAGGTTTAGGATTCATTGGTTGAGGAATAATTTGAGTTGTAGATTGGATGAGAGTCTCACCTGGAGGCACATTAAGTGTGGATGTCTACATGGCAAATGATTCAAGGGATAGTGTGGATGTGGTCATAGATTCATATGTTGATGTAGGTCTGGTCATAGTAGTAGATATGTTTGATGTGGAAATGGGTGTGAATGTCAGAACATGAGATGAAGGTGTCAATATGGATATTGAGGTAGTTATTGGTGAAGGATTAGATGAAATAGGTGAGGATGTGGTAGGCATGGATGATGGAGTGGGTGAAATTGATATTGATGTGGAAGTGGTA
Organism: Taxus chinensis; assembly: GCA_019776745.2. Taxonomy (NCBI): domain Eukaryota; kingdom Viridiplantae; phylum Streptophyta; class Pinopsida; order Cupressales; family Taxaceae; genus Taxus; species Taxus chinensis. The sequence goes on from CM034152.1 coordinate 527,374,923, forward strand.
GTTGTGGATATAGTCAATGTAGATATAATGGGTGTAGAAATGTGTGTAGATGTTGATGAAGTTATGGGTGTGCGTGAAGATTCTAAAACGTATTTCGATGCAATGGATGAAGATATGTTGGGTGTAACTGATGGTAGTAGATCTTGATTTATAGAATTGATTATATGGGCATTATGTGTTTGTGATGTGGAAGGTGGAGCTTGATTATTAGGTGGATTATTGGGGAAAGGTTTTTTGAAGACGTCAAGAGGTCGATTAGGTGGTGTATTAGTATCTTCCACTTGGAGTTCACCATAGTCTATGATTTTTTGGACAAGGTATTTAAAAGTGTGACACTTCTCAATGTCATGGCCACGAACTTGGTGATACTTACATTAATTATCCTCATGATACCATGTTATTTTTGGCTCTTAATTCATCAAAGGGTTAGCTGGGAAGTAGTTGAATAATATATACCTCCATTAACTTGTCAAATATTTCACTATAAGATTCCCGAAGAGGGGTATATTTAGGAGACATTCTAAGAGCTCTTTGTGGAGGCTCCATGTGAGAATTAGATGTGGAGGATGATTTAACCATGATGACGTTAGCGGAAATCTTGTATTCGTCACCATGCATGGAGGATTTAGTTAATTCGAACTTGGGTTTGTTTGATCGAAGCTTAATATTTCCTTTCTAAAAGGAATGAAGTTCAAGTTTGCGAGCCATGGTAAATTCCTCTTCAAAGGTTTTGAATGATTGAATTTGAAGTGTAGAGGAGATATGTTTCACACAAGATTGTGAGAATATCTCAATTAATTTAGTTTGTAGAAGGGAGAATGATAGTTGGTTAATTATGACATGTCATCATGTGAAAAAATATGCAATAGATTCATCATCATATTTTTTAATGGCATAGAGGTTTGTAATAGTGATCTTACATGCAATATTGATCGATAAATGTTCTAGGAATGGTTACACAAGTTGGGTGAAGGACAATAAAGAATTTTTTTGATGTCGTTGTACCAATCCAACATAGGACTGGGAAATTACATGGGGAATGTATAGAGCATGAGTTCTTGATCATGAGTGATGATGTAGCATGTGTGCCTAAAGTCACGAATGTGTTGTTGTGGATCCTCCTTGCTATTAAACTTAGATAATTTTGGCAATTCCCAGTGAGAAGTATAAGGATTTACGTAGATAGATGGATTGATGGGTTTGTTACAATTTTTTATATGAGAATGTGGTTTTGGATCCCATGGTGTCGGCTCCAACATTATCCACTCTACTCAATAATGCCTGCATGGAATCACTATATGAATGGGGTTGAGATGTCAAAGGATGAGATTATGATGAATATGAGGTAGATGGGTTAATGTTTTTGATATGTTTGAGGATGAGTAGGGTTTGGTGGAAGTGGTTGATAAGGGGGATGAATTGAAAGGTTGCAATTGAAGGGGTTGAGATAGATATTGTTGTTTGGAAATGGGGATGTGGTAAGATTGACAAGATTGAGTTTTTTGTTGATAGATGGGAATATTTTATTGGTTTGGTATAGTATGAGTTGGGATGTAAGTAGTAGGTGGTTTGGATACTTGATTTGATTGGTTGGGAAGTATGTAGTGATGAGCACCTCGAGAAGGAGGTTGATGTAACACCTTTGACAAACATTTATATTTCTTGTTTGCATTACAAGCATTGGTATGTGATTTTCTTGAATGAGGTGTGTTCCTTTTAGTGTTGAAAATCATGCTTGTTATGGATAAATCATTTCTATTCTTGGATTCATTAGACTGAAATGATATGGCTTGTAAGAATCCATTTTCTCTTCTTGTTGGTAAGTTACAATATAGTTTTGGGAGTTGCAAACTTATCTCTTTTAACTGACTCATCCTTGGATCAATTCTAGTGATCCAAGGAATGTTTTGAATCTCCTTACTGGACTGAATGGTAAAATTGACATTCATAGGTGGAGAGACGTAGCGGAATGAAATTTTTATGTTATAAATTATTTGGTCTTGTATGAACGTGCCTTCATTCAGTTGTATGTTTGTGCTTGGGTCTTTGGGATTGATCTCTTCAGGACATTGAAGGCATAAACAAAATATAGTCTGCTTCATGACTATGAAGGGAATATAAATCCCAAAACTAAAGGATTATCCTAACATTATCCTAAACTAGGTAAAAGAACCTACTTCTAGCAATGTATAGTTATTTGGGTTTGAATCTAACCTAATCTTCTTATTTTATTTCGTTTGGATGGCATCCTAACCTAAGTTCTTATGCTAAATGAATAAGGGAGAAATTACTAAAGTAATGCTAGGCTATTTTAACCTAATACCTAATAATATATGGTTGTGAATTTGATCTAACCTAAGGTGGAAATCACTTATGGCAATGTTTTTAAGACCTAAGGTAATTACTTTTAGACTAACCTAAGTTTTGGGGAAATCTATCCTAAACTATTGAAAGGGAACCTAAGGGTCGCATGGTATTATGGTGATAGTTCCAATGAAATTTATTTGATTTGATTTAGTTAATTGGATGGAGGTACAACCAGTTTTGGAAAAGGAAAGTAGACTGTAGTGGAAACATACATGGAGGCTTCATTAAAGATGAAAATGCATGTTGAAGTAGAAATGGCATTCACCAGTTTTAGGAGGTAGTGGCAAGGAGAGATAAGCGGGAGATTTGGGAGTAATTACATTAATGAACCTTGGTTTTTACATACAAACCATATTGTAAACAAGGAAGAAATATTTGTTGGAGGTTGTTTGATCTTGCATGCATTGCAATTTTTTCCTTGCATGGAGCTATCTAGTTCTTTGAACCAGCAATTCGAATTCTACTTTGTGGCTATATTTGGTTTCTCTAGTCTATTTTTTTATCGAAGGGAAGTATATGAGGCATTGGAAGAAAAGATTTTTGGTTTTTGATCTTTCATGGAGGAGAAAAAGAGTTGGAAGCTTAGCTGGAAGTCTCCTTCGAATTGGAAGAAGCACTATCATGCATGATAGGCTCTACCCATTAATATTTCTTGCTTTCTTCTAAATGATTCATTAAAACAATTTTAATCTTATGAGATAAATGTTTTCATGATTTTTCTGGTTATTTACTTTCATGGTTTTATGAATCTCTATGGTTTTTGGATATAAATAAATTAGAAATAATGTTAGCCTTTGGAAACTCTCTCTGTGCAAGTTTAGTGGTGACATGCATGTGAAACTTATATTTGAAGATTTGTATTTCATTCTGAACTTATATTAGAGCCTTGTGTTTCGTTATGAACTTATATTAGAGCCTTGTGCTTTATTCTGAGCTTGTATTGGAGCTTTTTGTTGTTTTGAACTTGTGTTCGAAGCTTCGTGTTTGGAAATGAACTCGTATTCAATACTTATGTGTCTTGAACTTGTATTTTAGGCATTATGTTTAGTTTTGTAATTTTATTCTAAGCTTTGAGTTTTACTCATATTCAAGGTTTGAGATGCTTAGAACTTGTTTATGGGACTTTTTTCTCAAAAAATCTTGGGAGAATAGTTTTGGTTTGATTTGATTTGGTTATCTCTTTTGATATCTTCCCCTTGTAGCTTCTTGAGTTGGAATGGTTGTGGTACTTCTATTTTTGAGATTGTACCACCTTTTTTAAACTTGTAAGGGCATGTAAATATGGAGGATATTCTTACCTCCTCTACTATGAGAAAACTCGTGTCTTGTTAAAGGCTTGATTGTTTTGTTTCAAGGTTAATGGACTGGAACTGTAACTTTTTGAGGGACTAAGGAACCTCTAGTTAGTTACTATATTGTTATTTACTCCTTCGTTTGATATAGAGATCATTTTAAACAGTCGTTATTGGTTTTAGAGGATTATGGAAATGTAGTATGCATACTCCTTCATGTGATCGATGTTTAAAACGAACACCTTCTCTGTCGCAATCTTTATAAATGGAGTTTTGCAAGTATTTTTTTTGTGAATTCTGTTATGATCAAGTTTGAGGTAATGTTGGGACCTTGCGTGACTTATTGTGTATTGGGTTTTCTTACTCTCTTCAGATCCTTTTAATTGATTTATGGGTTTTAAAAGAAAGATGAGTTGAATATCCTAGTGTACTAAATCTTGTTGATAGGATCTATTACCTCTGGTTCGGGATTGATACTTTAATTTGTTTTTATTTTGGATCACGAACTATGTTCTCTTTTGTATTGAGTTGTTAAAACCCTTGTAATTGGGATTTCAGTTTCTATTGAGTTCGTGAGTATTTTTTTGGAAACTTTTTAGCTTATACTGATTTGGGTTGTGTATCCTTTGTTAGATTCATTGAAGGAATCTCTGGGTCTTTGAAAAAGAGAAAGGAATACATTTCTCTTGTGGACATTATTCTGTTTTTGGGACTGTACTGTGTACTCCTTTCTGAGAAATGAATTTGAACTTGTGTCTAATGAATTGGAATAGATAAACTAGGTTGTATTGATTTGTAAGGGAAACTAGAAGTGTTGCTTTCCTTGAACTGTGTGTTTGGCTTTGTGTTCTCTCTTGGGAACTAGTAAAAGAACTTCTAAGTTTGAAATAGAAATGGGAATTCATTTGATAGTAAAAATGAAATGAATTCTTGATTGGACCTTTCCTATTTGATATCCTTTTACTTTTGTAAAGATAAGTTCATTTGATCGAACTTCTTTGTATCTTGACTCTCTTCTTGGTTGTAGAGTGGTTGTTCTCTTAGGCATACTTGACTCCTTGGGTTAAACTTTTTGTCCTTTCTGTCTTATAGGAAATAGTGAGAAACCACTCTTCTAAGATGGAAATTTCTTTGTGAATGATTTAGTATACTTTTTACTAGTCATTTTTTGTAATGATGTGGAAAGAGAACAGCTGAGTCGGTTCTGGAGAAGAGAAAATGTAAACATGTTTAGACCGATTGCTTTGATTTATTGACTCAAAATTCATTTGGATTTCATATTGGAAGGTTTTCTCTTTTTGCACTCTATCTTATTATGAATCCTCCTTGGATCGACATGAGAAGAGATTAACCATGTGTGAGTCTTGCTTTGATTTTTGGAACGTCTGGTTTCAGATCTTTGAATGATATCTTCTAACATGTAGAAGTTAGTTAAGACTTGCAGGTAGACTGTTTTTATTCTCTATCCATTCCTTGATTGATTTGGGGTTCGTGTTTAGATGTTGTCCCTTTAATGTTGAACCCTTATATTGTTATCCTTGAACTGAAGCAGTTATGTGTGTTTTGAACCTGTTTGTCTTTCAGATGATTAGTGTATGGGGAATAGTATGTATTGTTTCTTCTTCTTTTGCTTAAGTGTTAGGATGAATCATCCTAATATGAGCTATGTTGTAAATAACTACTTGTGCTACATAGTAATGATAAATGTTGTATTTCTATTATGATAGAATTATGAAACAATTGGATGACAAGATCCGTTGTTTGTTTAAAAGTAATTGATATGATCAATTAAACTATATATTATAATACAGATGTTGCGGATTATATTATGCTCTTTTCTTAAAAGTGAATTTAGACTCATTATTGTACTTCTTATTTGGTTGTTATTACTTATGCTTATTTTTATGATGTATTAATTGTTTCATTAAAGCAGAGTTGTTTTAATGGAACAATTAGTGGAATGCACTTTGTTTTAATGCTTAGTTCATATCATGCTCAGTTCATTGAACTGACCCATGCTAGAAATTTTTGCAGATTGACATTGTAAGTGATAAAAGAAGGAAAAAACTTTTATGATGCATTGTCTTATTTAATTCTAGATCTTATGTAAAGAATTTTGATTCATTCTTGAGTTTTATTGGAAAAGAGAATTGATGTAATTTTATTATCTTAATGATGATTGACATGTAGTATGTCTGAAATGCATAGTCTTGTAAATGTATATTTTATCATGATGAATTGAAAGGTTTGGAGACTGACTCCAATTTGTTGTGTAAATTCTCTTGTACTTTATATGACTGAAATAGTAGTGATATCTTGTCAATATTCTTTATATTTGCTTGTATAATATTGTTGTTATCAATTGATAAGTTGGATTAAAGGGGATAATACAATCTCACTTACTATAATGAGACTTGTTAAATTGTAAAAGATTTCGTTCTCTAACTACACAACTATAGTTTAATAATGAAATATTCCTTGGTCATACAATTAAACTATATGAGTAAAGAATGATAAAAAGGTTACGTTAACCCTAACATCTAACCATGTAGAGGAAGACTCTTCCTCTCTCAAAATAATAAAAAAGAAATGGAATGGTGGTTATGACTTTAATCCTTGTGCATCGTTTATAAAAAGTAAACACTAGTTGAATCTAGGTGAATGATACACCTTTTTAGACAGCTAGGTTTCATTAAAAATTAACCGTTTGTTGCCTTGTTTTCGAGGATAACTACTTGTTAGGCCACGTTAATGAAAATCAATGCAAGTAAGAGTTAATAAATTTCTTAATATCAAATCAGATTAATTATGGATAAAGAACTTAATGAATGTTGGAATTAGGGTTAGGCATGGTTTCTGCAATCTAAATCTTAATCCAATTAAATTAAATCTAACGAACACTAAGGGGTATGTACATCGTGATGAATTAGTTCTAATGGATGTTGGCACATGCCAACTGCAGGACTGTACCTTTGAGAATTCCAAGGGCTTCTCGAGGATACAATATTGTAGTTGACATGTGGAAACACCCTTCCGTATTTGTTCATCTAGATCTACACATATCTAGACTTGAACTTAGTTTCTCTCTAGGTCGAGTTAGTAGCATGTTTAGGATAGTGAATAGCTTTCTATGATTTAGGGTACCTTAGCACATTCGGTTGACTCATGTCGACCGATTATGCCCATATACCCTAAGTCATCGTGAGCATCTTCCTATGACAAATTATGTTGCTAACCTGGGCTAGGGTCAAACCTTGGGCAAGTGGATTGACAGAAGTCAGTAAAGACCATTCTAGATGATAGAAAAGTGAGGTGAAGGACGTATTCTAAAATGATGAGTATGTCATCTAGGAATAGTAAAATGAATAGTATGTTGAAAATATTTGGCCAAAGTATTGCAAGCTACTGGTTGCATTGTACTAAGTCACCTATTTTAAAGCAACGTGATGTCAGATGAATATTGGTAACAAATATTCAGATAGGTTCTTTAAACAGAACACTCAGTACCTGGAATAGGGTAGGAAAAACTAAGTATACGTAGTATACATAAATTATTCTATACTTTAAGACAAACATGAGAGATCGGTAACATACCGAGTCATTATAGTTGCATATGGTTATGTGTTATGAGATTGATTGGCATGGAATGTGTGTTCTAAATGATGTTTTATTTAGAATAGAGAACATTATGTTTCAAAAAAGAACAAAAAAAAAACACTTGTTTCTAAATTCTTAAAATTGAAATGTTATAGTTGATGGGTTTTATTTGATTCAGATGGATGAGGTTGTGAGGTGATAACATTGGCATGGATGTGGGAAGTATATATAAGGGGTAACATTGAATTAAGTTGTTTAGGTGGAGGAGGGATCAAGTGATACTCTTGATATGATTAGATAGGAGCATGAGTGATGATGGTAGATGATGAGGTGATGGGGATAGAAGAAGTGATAGTAGTGTTAACACAAGGAAAATTAAGGGGAATGGGGACCACCAATTGATTAGTATTGTGATTTTGAGGGATTTAGGAATAATTTTGATGGGGATCAAGATCATGTTGGGCCATAGTAAGATCAATCATAGCTCTAGGAAAGAATACAACGAGTTTTGTTGTGAGAACTTATGTAGATTCAAGATTGGAATAATAGGCATAATTTGTTTGCAAATGAGGTCCATCAATGGGGAGGTTGTATTCTTATAAATTATATAGTCATGGAAGAAACCAAATTAGCATTGAGGAGCTATTTGAATTTTTCACACCCACGAGGGATGATAGGATGCCCAAAAGCTTTGATAGATGTGGTGGAAGGGGGTGTTTCTAGTATAGATGGGATGGATTGATGATGAAGAAAAGAACTGCTTTTGACAAGAGTATTAGGTTAGACCAATTGAGTTTGTTGAAGAGGGGGAATGGAAGCGATGGGTTGAGTAACCATGGAAGAGATGACTAAAGGGATGGAGGTAAGGATAGAAAGTGCGTAAGTTTATTGGGAGGTAATGATGGAAATAAGAATGTTGTTGGATGACATGTTTTATTCCATTTGTTTTTTTTGGGATCATGTCATAAATGGCATGAAACAAACAATAAAAAAAATTATGCTGATTTTTAATTAATGCAAACAAGTAACATAGAAGAATTCTGATTATCTTAATTATTAAATATGTGAAAAGAAATAAAAAATGGGATTAAAGGGAGCCTAGGAAATGGTCAATTTATGGATGGTTTCAAGAAGTTTTGGTTTGAGTCCTTGATATACCTGAAGGTACATGAGGCACAAATCTATGATGATTATTTTTATGGGGCTTAGTATTTGGGCCTACCCCCTCACTTCATAGTCCTATAGAGATAACGGAGTTGGGTGCTTAGACAATACACCAGTAGATAAAAATATTGTTATCTGGAAAAAACACCACAATGAATTTCCTATTGGGTGATGAAATCTCAATAGTTTCACCTGGTAGGAGATATTTAGATGTGTAGTTTTGATGTCTATGTTTGGATGTGTGTGATAAATTTTATGCAATGAGTTAAACCATCTAGTTAAACTAGATTGTCAAGCAAATATGAGGGTTCTTATTGGATCCCAAAATGAAATTTTATGTTTGATGAGGACAATCAAGAAATAATGGAAAGTACAATGCAAAAGGATCAACTAAGAAAAAGGAGGAATACCTAGATAACGTTTTCATTTTTATTATTTTTTTATTTTTATGCAAGCAAGCAAATCCAACCAAAGAAAATCACTCACGTAAGCAAGAGATAAAATATTCTTCCTATGAGATTAGTAGAAGATGGATAGATAAAACAAAAGTGAAATACAAATGAAAAAGACTCACCAAGAAATGGTGGGTCCCACCAGATGTGCCATGATATTGACCAAGTTTCCTTGCTATTGTTTTCAGATTAGTGAAATTGCAACAAGAGAATAAGAAAATCCAAGTATGAGATATTTTATGGTACTCCTAGATAGGATGAAGGTGTGCGGGCGTAAAATTAGGGATCCTTCTCCACTGTGAGATAGATGACCTATAAATCAAGTGAACTCAACATGAAAAATGGATTAGTAGATAGATGGGTGGGTCTCCTGACAATGTCAGTCTCGAGAAGTGAAAAAATATTAGGATGTATGTCAACCCACATTTTGATAAAGATAAGATAAAATATTGATAAATTGGATGTAACATAATCTAAAGTGTAACAAAATTGAAATGCAGAAAAGTGATAAGATGCATATCTCATCTAACAAAATTAAACCAAATATGTGCAGGTTAATGGTGACCCGAGACTGCAGGGTCTAGTCAATTGTGATTGGATCAGATCAACTGAAACAGTAAGGGAAAATATTTGAAGTCCTTAGAGGCATATCTAAAGTTGGTGATGAAGATGAGATGAGGAACATGAACCTACAAGAGATCTGGAACTAGATCTAACTGAAAGGATATAATAAAATTAGGATATCTAATGATGAATGCAATATAGACATATCTTATTGATGGAAACTGGGCTGATTTGGGGATGACTAAGGGTTGGCAGAATAGGTTTTGGATGACAGTGAGGGTAGAATGACAGGATCTGAGGGTTGAGTAACTGTGGAATTAGAAAGAGGATGACTAGGGATTTGAATGATAGAGAGACCAATAAAATAAAAGGTGGGTCAACAGTGACTAAGGATGATCTAGGCTTGGACAAAAATGGATGGACTAGAACGAGGACCTATAAATGAAAAATTAAGGCCTGGGAAGGAAAAGATAGGGGTCCTGATGATAGTTGAACATGCACAAGAGAAAATGGTGACAAATTTACAAAAATGGACCTAAGAATTTAAGGGTGAAAAATATCACCAAATCTCAAAGGTTGAAGCACAAGATCTCTAAGATGATGATGGTAGTTGTAAGAAAAAAAAATGAAGGAAAGATCACAAGAAAGCCCAAACTGCTCAAAATTACATCTTGAGAAAAGGAGTGGTAAGGGAAGCTTTATAGGGTCAACAAAAACCCAAATAGGTCATCGCTAATTGTGGGGACCCATCCATTTGGGCAGTGGAAAGGTGAAGAGCTTGAGACAATGAGCACATAAAAGGAGGTATTAGGGTTTTGAAGGGTTAGGACTAGCTAGGGGTGCTTAGGGTGAGTAAATGGGTAGGTGGAGGGTGAAAAATATTAAATAAAGGCCATGGAGAGGTGAAATCATTAAATGATGGCCTATAAACGATAAAATAGAATATTTAAGATGGGAAATGAATTAAATGGGTGTTTAAAATTAACTAAATATGATTATAGATGATTAAAAGAAGGAATAATAACGGGAAATAATGATAAGAGTGATAAATTGAATTTAGGAGGGAAAATGGAAGAGAGGTATTTATGTAGAATAAATATGACAGAGAAAAAACATGGGATGAGGGGTAGTGATACCAAAAATTGGTGTCTACAGTACAAGGGCATCCTATGGCACAATTTTTTCACATGCTCATTAGAACTACATGGAGTCTAAGATGAAGTGCAGTGCTCGGTCATAAGGTCACTCACGAGGTGACCACCAAGGTCAGTTCGATTACCCATTCTACATTTTCCTTTTTATGTTTGATGTGGTTTGTGGGATTTTACAGGTCAACTCTCTTTTTGTAAGTTAAAGGTACCTCTAGCATTCATTGTGTGACTACCATGTGATCAATAGGGAACAAAAATGAAGACATTGTGACACACTAGAAAGTAGATCCTAAGATCATGTGTAGTCACCAGTGCGTAAGTGCCCCTGTCCCTCACCAGGTGTCCCTCTCTAGCCTCATTCCTACATTTCTAAACTTATAGTGAATAGTAACAACACTCTTCCTAGTATTTTCAACACTTTTCCTGGTTTAGATCAATTCCATCTCAAACGTAAATGAGATAACTCCTCTCTCCTTCTTCTTTTCTTGAGGTTTCATATTTTAAATCTTAGTTTATTGGTGTCATTTCTATATTCCAGCATTTATACATTATTTGTTTCAGTAATAACTCTACAATATTTAGATTTAATTCAAATTAAATTAAATCATTTTGTAAATCCACATTCAAACACACTTGGATCTTTTCTTCTTGTCTAAATTCAATACCCTAGGATTATCCCACCATGAGTGTCTTCATCTTGGCCTTCTTGCAGGCTAATCTTGATTGTGTGAATAAAATCATATCTTTTTTAGATAATACTTACATTTATCCTCATACTTCTCCTAAATATGTATATCATAAGTTTAGTACTACTTTATCTTTTAATGAAGAACATATTACTTTCACATTTGTTGAGCTTCCTTCTCAAACTTTCTTAGATAATGATCCCCCCTATATATTCATGTTTGTATTAATAATGTTGGGGTTAAACATACTTTAGTCAATGATGGATTTGGGATTAATACCTACAATCTAGCATTTATTCATCAAATCGGCCTCTCTTAGGACTCCTCGGTTCCTTCATTTGTTTCTATATGTGGTTTTGATAACATCCCTAAATGTGTCTTAGGTACTATTACACTTCCCATCACTGTTGGACCATGTCACGTGATGCCCAATAATCTTAATTATAACATTCTTCTTGGACATCCTTGGATCCATACCATGCATGTGATTCCTCCTACTCTATCAAGGTGTTGTCTATGAGGCCCTGATAGATCCTTATTATTTTTCCTTCTGTAATGTTATTGAGCATTCACCAGAAACGACCATTTCCTCTACATCTAATTATCATTTCTCTTAATATGGTCTTGGTTACCAATATATGCTTCGTTATGGATTTTTTGGTAATGGTTTAGGTCAGCATGGTCAAGGAGTCACATAGCCATTTTCTATTCCCACTCAATCTACCAAGCTTGGCCTTGGTTATTGTCTTTCATTTGCTTCCTCTCCCAAGGTTTATGTTATTTCACATACTTCTACACTTCCTATCTTACACCTAGAACTCATTGGTGTTCCTACTTCCACTAATTGGTCTAATTTGTAAACTTTTACTACTGATGATTCTCCCTTAGAACATATGGGTACCTCTTATCATCTCCTTTATTTTCATCACAAAAAGTGCTTCCCATTTGTTTTTGTTGCTACCACCTATTTTGGTGTATCTAATTCACCTAATATAAGTAATAATACTTCTAATACCATTTCTATTTATCCGTGAATAGAGGACTGATCCACTCTATTAAATTAAGAAACTATTCAATACAACCTCGGTATAAGTGATAACCCTCGAATGGTTTTACTCGTTGCTTCTTTTACGCCACGTAACAAGATGATATTAAAAAATTTCTTCATGAATTCTCCAACATATTTACATGTGATTATAGTGATATTTTTGGTATAGATCCTTCCATAGCCATGCACAATATAGTCCTCAATATTTTTGTTAAACCAGCCCAACAATAAGTTCGTAACATGCATCCAAAATTCACATTATTAGTCAAGGAAGAAATACGACTTTTGGATGTTGGATTTCTATGTGATGTGGACTATCCCAAATGGGTGTCTAATATTGTGCATGTTATGAAACCAAATGGAGAATTCCATTGTTGCATTGATTTTTGTGATCTCAATAAGGATTTCCCTAAAGATAGTTTCCTATTGCCACACATTGTTGCAATCCTCAATTCCACTACTGGATATGGCATTCTTTCCTTCATGGGTGGCTTTGGTAGCTATAATCAAATCAAAATTAACCCCAAGGATCAATAAAATACTTCATTCAATACTCCATGGGGTACATTTTGTTACACTTTTATGCCCTTCAGCCTTAAAAATGTCAGGCCACTTACTAGCGTGAAATGATGCATATATTAAATGACTATATTCACAAAATTCTTGAAGATTATAATAATGACAAAATCACAAAATTATGGCATCGTTCCACCCATGATCAAGATCTTTGGACACTCTTTGAACACTTGCAACAATACAAAGTTCACCTCAATCCAAAGAAGTGTGCTTTTGGTGTCACAACTAGTAAGCTCCTTGGTTATATCATCTCCCAGTCTGACATTGAAATAGATCCCAAAAATATCTATGCCATTGTTGACATGCCTCCACCTCATAGTTTACATCAATTATGCTCACTATGGGGTAAAATATAGGCCATCCGGTGTTTCATTACACATATCGCTGAAAAAAACTCAACCATTCATGTGTCTAATGAAAAAGGACACTAAGTTTGTGTGGGAAAACCATTGCCAGTGTGCATTTGAGGATATTAAAACATATCTATTAAATCATCATGTTCCAGTACCTCCTACGACTGATCGGCCCTTCCTCTTGTACGTTTTGGCTACATTCCATACATTAGGCGCCCTTCTTGGTCAACATGATGACTCTCAATGTGAAATAGTTGTTTATTACATTAGTTACACTTTGTTATCCTATGAATGCAATTACAACTATATTGAAAAGCTATGTCTTGGCCTTTTCTTTGTCACAGATATGTTATGACACTACCTTCTCAATAATGAGGTTCACATAATTACCAAAGTAGATCCTCTACTCTATCTCTTATCTCACACTCATCTCTTGAGCCACCTTACACGATGGGTCATGCTACTCACAGAGTTTGATTTCAAATTCATAATAAAAAAAATCCATCAAGGGCCAAGTTATCGTTGATTAGCTAGTCAATGCCCCTCTTTCTGATGTGTCACCCATATGTGATACTTTTAGAGATGAATTTTCCACTTACACCATTGAAACTGACACTTAGACTATGTCTATTAGTGGGTCTTATTTCCTCTCAAGCATTGGGACTGGGATTGTGTTCATCATTCCACATGGTGATCATCTTCCCTTTTCATATTGCTTAGGATTCTCATGTATTAACAACATCGCAGAGTATGAAGCTCTCATTCTTGGCCTCACTATCACCTGTAAACTTCTTATTTGACATATCCAAATACATGGCGACTCACAACTCATTATTAACTAGGTTAATGACACATATCAAACCAAATGGAAGCACCTCATCCCATATAATAACCTTGTCAAATAAATATTAGCTACATTTGAGTCCTAATCTCTCACTGCTATCCCTAAAAAAGATAATCATCATGCAGATGATATGACTAGTGCAAGATCACTCATTCCTCAAGATATCACTGATGAGAAAGCCACCTTCATCATTTGATATTTACAACAACCTTATACTTATATTCTACCTCTCAAAACATGTGTTGTCACACGCAGTAATTATCATGTAGTCATTTTCACACCCACCAAAGAATAAGGGAATCCCATGCGCGATGGCCTATCACCCATTGAGTGTTGGGTGCTCACCTAAGGCACGCGTGGGTGCTGAGTCTCTCTATTATGTGATTTGAGTGGGAAAACATCATCTATGATCCAAAATTTAAAGAAAGTGAGTGGGAATGAGACATGCAAACATCATAGAGATCAGAACGGCTCTAGACCATTGCAGTCATTACAGACAGAGATACTTTAACATACTTAAAGAACTAAATCAAAATAGAAAGGAAAATGCATAGGGATTCATATTCATCTTATAAACATACATGAAAAAGAACTATGAAGAATCATGTATGAATCTGAACCAAGAAGGATCATATTCAGATAACTTGGTAACCTCATTACATTCATTAGACTCACTACAAAACACCACATTATGGCAGACCGAAGTCATGCATCATAACTGGATCCATATCCTTTAGCTCTCAAAAAGAAATTTTATAACCCCAAGCCCTTGATACATCCTTCTCCTATATTTCATCTACCCAACCCAATATGAATCTTCGCGATTTCTGCAGAGCTCTACTCTCTCTATCAATCTCCTCTTTTCCTTCTATGGGCGCTTGTATTTATAGGCCCCTTGAAGTGCCAACTCATCCTTCTGTGGCCTCAAATCCGACGCCAAGTGTCTAAATGTGGTCCTCCATGGGCGCATGCTCCTCAGGCCTGAGCTCTCCACTCTTTTCCATGATGGACTTCTAGAAGCCTCCATCGCAGGGCATATTCCTTCCTAGGCTAGCCTGTTGCAATGGTTGGCACCTTATCCACTCCACATGCACAGTCGGGTCACGCTTTTCTTGTGTCCTACCCGATACCCTGAATATGGCTAAGTCCTGAGACCTTGTTCTACCGGCACATAACATGGTCCTTCTAAAACCCTCCTAGAACCCTACCTTGTGTGCCTTCTTCTTACACGCCCATCCTTCAACCTAGGCCTTGCGCGCCCATGCACCTTTTTGTACTTAGTCAATATTTTAGGGGCCCAACATCACCCCACACTTTACCTATTCTCCACCCGTGGGAACACTTCTTCAAAGAAATAATTACAATAGGATTAATGCCTTGGAAAAAGAATAAGGGAATGAAGAATTGGGGGGAAAAATGAAAGAATGGGGAAGTGTTGTCATTATTGCAACAAGATAGGAAAATCTCTTTGTAAGTTAGCCTCCAACTTGTTCCAGGCATCAACTTCATTTTGCGCTCTCTAGCAGAGGTCACCGACTAGGGTGCTTACCTCCTCAAAACCCAGTCCATTTCCTCGAGTGTTCAATGTTTCAACCATTCCTTCCAATTCCTTGCCCATGTCCTCAAGCGCATCCATCCTTCTTGTAATCTATGGGTACAACTCCTTCAGCCAGTTTTTAATTGAACCTCGTAAGGTTTCAATAGCTTCTGACTTCTTCTCGACCTCGGCCAAGATCCTTTCCCACTCTGCTCTATTTCCTTTGTTCTTCTCTTGGAATTCCTTGAGCTCTACCTCATGAGTGGTGACCAGAATACTCACCAATTTATCTATGTCTACGCAACTGTCATATGCGGCCTCAGCAATATGGGTAGAAATTTTCACATCAGCAAGAACCTTGTTGTACTCAAAAATGATTGCTACAACCTTTAATTTTTCCTCCTTCTCCAGGCACGCTGCTACTTCTTCCATGGATTCTAAGGCTAGAGGTTTCCTTTCCATGGTGAGGATGCACATTAAGTCTTCAAGGCACTCAAGGGAAGATCCATACTTTTACATAGGTGGTGCCAGGTCTAGATGCTTCAAAACAATGGCATATGTGATGGATTCTACCTTCTTGTATACCTCACGCACCCTTTCCTTTTCTTCCCTTAGTTCATGCTTTAGTTGTGCACTGATTAGTTCCTCCTACTTCAAATTCTTGGTTCTCTCTTCTAGCTCTTCTTCCCTCTTTTCTAGCTCTTCCTCTAGAAATTTTACCATGTCATTCCTTCCAAATAACCTGGCTTCCAACTCAACCGAGACCTTATTTAAAGCATTGCAGACTTGTTCATCCGAAAGCTGTTGAGTGCTCACCAAGGGGTTATCTCCTTTTGACTCAGGAAATTTCATTATTTCTCCTTGGCTTATTTCAAATTATGGCTCATCGATGTGGGACTCAATTTCCCATGAAATCATTTTCCTCATCCAAGGGTATGCACCTTCTTCATCAAATGACTTCATTTCCAAGAGTTGATCTGTTGGGACTGTGCTTTGGAAGCATGCGTGCAACACCTTATTGTGATCATCAATGTAGTCCATTCTTGGTCTTTTGATCTCCATGCACTTTCCTCCTATGCATGTTCCCTTAGGAATAGTTACTGTTAGACTGGGGCCTCCCGCACTGCCGTGGTCTTTTCCTACACTTCCTTCCTTATCTTCATTCATCACTATTTCAGCGTTGCACTCCAACTCTTGTTCTACCAAGGCTTCAATAATTTTCATTGCTTCTCTTTCTACCACCTTGTTTATCTGCTCCTGCGTGAGGTTTGGAGTCCTCTGACTCTTTGTGCTAACCTCTTCACCTCCTTCCATGTCCTAGGCTCCCTCCTCCTCCCAGCTACCCTTCCTTCGCACAAAGTGATAGTCATTCTTCTCCTCTGCGCCTTCTTCTTCCGAATAGTGCATGCTGAAAACAAGTGGTTCTTAGTCCCCTTCAAGTTCATCTTCTTCATCGTCATCCCTCTCACCTATGTATTTCTCCAAGCTCTCTATTTCCTCTGAATCAGCTTCCTCCATCACCTTTTGTTTCTTCCTAACTGGGGATTCTAGTATAGGAGATTCTGCTTTCTCTTCCTCCTCCTCTGGTGATTTCTCCTCTGCGATAAGCTTTCCTTGCTCTGGCACCTCCTCTTTGATTGGAGACCTCTTCCTGTGCGTGTAAGTACTTGTTTTAGCACTTGTTCCTGGGGCACCCACCGCTTGAGTATCTTGGACACTTGGTGCCTTTTTATTTATCTCTTATGTCTCCTTTTTCTTGGGCACGGTCTTCTTCCTACCTGTTAGGTCCTCAGGTATAGCTATCTCGTTCTCAAGATAAGTGCCCTTCTCAAACTTGGGCCTTATGCGAAGGTATACACATGCCATGCAGACCTCCCTACAATAGGTAGAGTCAGAGGTTTCATCATCTGAACTTCATGCGATACATACTTTTCCACATACACACGCTTGTTGGGGTAGACCAACATCATGTGCATCTCCTTGTGGTCCCGATCCATACTTCCAAGGTCAAACTTCAGTTTCTTGGATTCCTTGAATCTATTTACCCCCACCTGGAAGTACTGAGTGGTGAAAGAAAATGGAAGTTTACACCATGGGCTCATGCTTTCATCAACCAACCTAAATCTGCCAATGCATAAGTGTTGGTATACTGTGAATTCAGCTTCTCCTTCTGTGAGCTTTGGTAGTTGTTCTAGGATCCTCCACTCTGCCCTAAAACGCATTCCTCAAGTGTGTATACCATTTCTAAAGACGTGCCTTATGAACAGCCATCATGCTATCGCAAGTATATTTTTTGAATCTCTTTGTGGGTGAGGGGTCTTCCTCTGGGTACTCCCACATGAACTTATCTGCTGCATCTGGCACTCTGATCTCTGAAAATACAATAGTTAAGAGGAAATTACTGAAAAGTATCTTGTCACCCTCCTATGTGTTGTTGATGATCTCATCTGTGATGTACGTGGACAAGTTGTAGATGGCACCCTTTGATGCCCTTTTACAAACATTGAGCCATGACTTGTTCACTTGCATCTACCTCTCTTGGTCATTAAGTTTTGTTACCAATCACACGGCCATTCTCATCACCGGGTCTTGGATATTTGCAATATCAAAGTACCTTGACCCCTTCTTGTATGCATATGTGGTGATGGTTTCTTTGATGGCTTCTTTGTCGCATAGGTCATCCTCTATACTTTCTCCTTCACAGATGAGACCTGTGAATCTTGAAATCAGCTGAGGGGTTATGCGCATCTTGTGTCCCGTGAAGTGAAAGTGATCTTCATGTACGGGTAACATCAACCACTGATAGAGGTACTCAGGCTTCCCAAAGTAGGGAAACTCATAGAGTTGCAATAATCCACCTTCTCCAACTTCACTTTTACTTCGTCGCTATAAATGGGTAACCCTTCTGGTGTCCTCTTTTTTGTCAGGTGCACTAACTCCAATGCCATCTCTTTTTCAGTCATGTTTGTGCGATGGTTATAATCACTTACTGTCATGTTTCTTAAATGGGACTCCCACTCCTTTCCCAGTAAAACCCCATCTGGGTACTACATTTCTGCATACCATTCTTCATTGGTACTTGCGGTAGTTTCTTGTTGTTTTCCCTTGCCCTTGCCTTTCTTAGGTGTTACAGCTAGTTTCTTGGGTGCCATTGTGTAGGTTATCTTTGCACTTCAACTTCTCTTGCTCTGCTTCTCTACCCTTTCCAAGTTTAGATCTCAAACTTGTGAAGAAACTCCTTTTCCAACTCATGCCCTAGCTGTCAAACCCTTGCTAGAATATCCCCTTCACAAGACAACTCTTCTCCATAAACTCTCTCCATGCCCGTGAACTATTCCCCCCTGGTTTGCAGATCCAAACTAGTCACTCACGGTTAAATTTCTCCAATTTTTCTTCACACGGATCAACTCTGGAAACCCTAGTTCACAAAATCTCTTCCTTCTTCATATTCACAATGTAAATAATGAAGTGTCCAACCTTCTATTTATAGTTTTTCCCACTTTTTAACATTAAATGCTACCTTACCTACCACCATACTTCAACATTCAATGCATATTTTTCCACAAAATGACTTTAGCACTTTAACTCACATGCACCCAATCCTGCGTGGACAATTCCCCAACCTTCTGGTGTGCGTAACCAATCCATCTTGATAGGAGACTCTTGCGCATGCATCACCAGCACTGAAGGTACTTTCCATCATGATTTTTTCTCTCACCTACCTCATGTTGCTTTTGCACTTCTTCCTCTCTTGTACATGGATCCACAATGTAGCCTTACCCTGACACCAACCATCCTTTTTCACCTTTCCTCTCATGCACTTCCTTTCCCAGGGCCATCCAACCAGGCTTTCCAATGCAATCCTTCCTGGTGCTTCACACTTTGCAATTTCTTCCACCTTACTCCACCCCACACTAAAATGATGTGCGGTCCTCTGTGCAGTTACAACCTTCAAAAAGTAATGAGATTACCGGTGCCCAAGGCACAACACAAAACAACAACGAGAAAGGGAAACACAAGAAAAGAAAATGCATTAAAGGAAATCCTAAACTAACTGGCAATACTGCCTTATTACAAACACCAAGAATAATTATTTATAGTAGGGCTTCAGCCTACTCCCATTGAAGTGCCCTGGAAATCTCGGCCCATACAACACTTGTAACTGGCATGCCTGAATCAAGGATGTACGAGATGATGTAGGGACCCAACCAATGGAATTTTAACTTCCTAGGATGGCACATAAACTTTGAATCATATAGTAAGACCATCTTCCCAACCTCAAACTTCTTGTTCTTAATGTGATGATCATGCCATGCCTTTTGTTTTGCTTTTTCAGTTGTCTGGCTCCACCTGGCGAGTGATCATCTTTCATCCAATTGCATTAACTTGTCAATTATTTCTTCCAATGCTTGTTCATCGGCCAACCCTCCTGCACATGCTATACGCAGAGAAGGTAACATGAATTCAACTGGTAGGACAGCCTCCGTGCCAAACACCAATTGAAATGGTGTGGCCTTATTCAACCTCTTGTAGGTTGTCCTATATGCCCAAAGAATGGTTGATACTTTGTCATCCCAATCCTGTCTACCAACATCACAGATCTTAGTCAATGTGTGACTAAGTATTTTTTTAAATGCCTCAGCAGTTCCATTTGCTTGAGGGTGATAGGGAGTAGTTTTTTGATGGGCCACCATGAATTCTGATAACAGAATCCTAACCATTTCATTGAGGAAGTGTGTACCTCTATCACTTGTCAAACTCAATGGGCATCCATACCTGTTGATTATGTTTTCCCATAAAAATCTAGCAGCTGTAGCCATTGTACAATCCTTTGTAGGCGTTGCCTCTGCCCACCTTGTCAAATAATCAGTGCAAGTGAGGATATACCATGAACCAGTCCTTCGCGCCGCTGGCAAGATTGGTCTGACAAAGTTGATAGCCCACTTCTCAAATGGTTCCGCGTTGGCTATTGGTCGCAAGGGCATTTCATCCCTTTTTCCAGGTTTTCCAAGGCACTGGCAATGGTCACAGGCCTTGCAAAACTCAATGCAATCTTGATAAATGGTCTCCCACTAGAGCCCTATGAGTAGAATCTTCCACGCGGTTACATTTCCCACATAGTGTCCTCCTGTAATCCCACCATGCACCTCTTCCATAATTACAATGCACTCATGTTCTAGCACACATCGCCATAGAATCTCATCACGACCCATTTTGTACAGATCTCCACTAATAAACATGTAGGGTGCGGTGTGTATGGCCAACTTCTTCTTCTCCAAGGCCTTCATTCCGACTGGTGCCACACCTATTTTGAGAAATGCTGCAATATCTTCTAAGTCTGAGGGCATGCGCCGTAACCTAAATAGTTGTGCATCTGGCATGGTATCCTCAATGCTTTGCGCGTCCTCCCCTGAATCGATTCTAGACAAATGATCAAGTCCAGAATTAATTTTTCCTAGTTTGACAACCACCGTGAACTCAAATTCTTGGAACAATAGTACCCACCGACATATGCGCCCTTGTAGAACGGGCTTGTTCACCAAGTATTTCAATGCCATATGGTTAGTGTAAAATATAAATGGAGTTGCCAGCAAATATTGTCTGAACTTGTGAAGCACGTAGATCATTGATAATGCCTCACACTCAGTTGTAGTATAATTCTACTCTGCTTGGTGTCAATTTCCTACTTGTAAAGCACAAAGGATGATCAACAATCCCTTCACCAGGTTGTGCAAGTACTGACTCCAATGGTGGTTCCTGAGGCATCCACATGAACATGGAAAGGCTTATCCCAAGAAGGGAAACGTAGGATGGGTGCGGTGATAAGCCTATCCTTTAAAGTGTCAAATGCCTTTTGTTGCGCCTCTCCCCAATGAAAGGAACTTTTATGTCTAAGTAAACTCTTCTAAAGGTGTACTGATCTTGGCATATCCCTTGATGAAATTTTCTGTAGTACCTGTATGCCCAAGAAATCCATGCACTATGCTTTGACTAGTAGGCTCCCTCAATCCCACAATTACTGCAACTTTTGTGGGATCTACTAGTAGGCCCTCCTTACATATGATGTGCCCCAATAATGTTCCAAATGGGGTAGCAAAGACACATTTCTTAATGTTGAGGGATATCCTCAACTACGGACACCTTTCAAGCATCAGCCTTAAGTTGTCACAATGGTCCTTCACTAACCCATATACTGTCCAATCATCTAGGTAGACTTGAAGAAATTTATGGATGAAGTCCTGGAAAGCTTGTACCACAATGCATGAGAACACAGCAGGCACATTCTTCAACCCAAATGGCATGACTGTATAGGAAAAACTTCCCCACTCAGTGGAAAAATTCATCTTCCTCTGGTCCTCCTTTGTGATCCTTACCTGGTGATAGCCCGAGAATCCATCTATGAAAGAATAGACCTTGCACCCTACCACTCCCTCTAAGATTTCTTCAGTGAATGGGGTTGGGAAAGGATCAATGATACACACTGCATTTAGGTCCCTATAATCAACACAGATCCTTATCCTTTTGTCCTTCTTGATGCTAATTACCATTGGACTTATCCATTCTGACTCTTCAACAGCTTCAATAATACTTGATGATATCATTTTATCTATTTCTTCCTTGACCTTCACACGCAAGTTAGGATTCATTCGGTATGGTCTTTTATAGACTAGGAACACACCCTCCTTCAACTTAATTCTCATTTCCCCCAAGGAATGGTGAACACATTTTAGTTCATAATACCCACGTGGGAATAAATCCTCAAACTCACGTAAAATATCAATGATCTTGGAGACTTCCTTCTCTGACCAATAGTCTCTGATGATAGCCTCTTTAGGCTCTTCTTCCAAGCCGATGTTAACCTTCTTTGTCTTTAAAGGCTCATGATAGACACACACCCATTCATCAGAACTATCTAACACCTTGCGTGTCCCTACAAAATGGTCAACATCCAAGTTTTCCACTTCTTCCCCATCAATAACATACACCATCTTCCCTTTTTATTTTTCCAACATGCAAGTCTCAAGTTGTATCTCTTATGTTTCTTCTTCCTCAAAGCACGCCTCCAGGCTAGTTCACCTACAACTCTAGTAGCCTATCTTCTTCCATAGCACTATCCCCAATGGTAAGGTGCTTGGCAACCTTGCAACACCTTATCCACTAAGGGTTTTGTAATCCGATACTCGAATACTTAGACGATATCAACCTCTAGTTCTTCCCAATTCCTTGTTTGGTGGTGTGTCTCAGAATGAATGTACCATACATGTGCGCACAACCCTACAAGGTGGAGTATAACTTGTGAACCCATAATGAAGGTGGAAATGCTTCAGTGCTTCCTATCTAGGCTATCTCACATGCTTGGATATGGAAGGAAGCGGTCTCTTTACCATGGTAATCTTTTATAGATGTGGGCGCATTGCTCCTGCAAAACCTTACAGAGAAGGAAATTCTCACCTCGCACCATTCCAAGAGGTTATCCCGATGTGTTGCCCACCAGCGAGTAGCAGTTTTGAGTAGGACATAGCTTAACATCCATCTTTGTTCATTCTCCTTCTTCCACTGAGTTTCCATCTCCTACAAAAATATCTCAGGGAAGGCTCCTCCTGAATACTTAGGTAGCTCCTTTCCCCCTAGGTGCTAGAATGTAGGCACCTTTGTCACCTTTATTATAGATCCTCTCAAATTTTGTCTGATTAACTCATGGGTCCCATGCACCCAATTATTGCATGTTATACTGGTGGTGTCACTTAAGGACTGAGCATCCTCAAACTGGATAACTCCTTCTATGGGATGGATTACCTCTGGATCCCTGATTGAGTGCACATATATTCTATCTAGGACCTCTTCTCCCAAAGGTTTAGTATAGGGTGTTGATTTTCCATCAGCCAGGGGTATGATGACCCGTTCCTCCTCATTTTCAAATCTTATGTATCCCTTGTTGAACCGAAGATCCACATTGTTCTTATAGCACCATGGGTGCCCAAGTAATGCTAGGAAATTGTCTACCTTGGCGAGCGCCAAGACTTCAAAGTCCCCAGTAATTTTAGCCCCTTGAATGGTGATAGTTGCATCCTTTAAGACACCGATGGGCATTTCCTTTGTTTTGTTTAGCCATATACAGCACATTCAAAGATGGTTGTAATGCAGGTCTTCCCATCTGATGCCATGCATCCAAGGTGAGAACATTGACCTCCACACCTGTGTCAATGAGGATATTACTAAGGAGCCATCCATCCACGACCGCATTTAACGTGATCTCCCTATCATAGTCAAGGCTGTGAGGGGGAAGGTTTGCATGCAAGACCTACCTCTCACACTCTTCTCCGACATGTGGTACCTTCTCTCTCAACCATGCCCCTAGCAAGGGAATAATATTCTCTTGCCTTAGTATTTTACATACTTCCTTGACCTCATCCAGGTCATCCTTTGGCACCTCGACCTTCCTTCTTTTCTCCTCCCTCCTGGACTGCTCCTTTAGACACTGGATTTCTCCTTGTAAACTCCAAATGACGTCCATGGTTTCTTGATATACCTCCTTTTGATGTGCAGGGTCTGGGTACTTCCCATGTACCACTTCTTCCCTTGAAACCAGGTTCTTCTACCTTGGCATTTCCTTTGCGTGTGTGGCCTCTGCTCTTGTTGTTACCATAACAGGTTCCAAGCCTACATCACGGGTCACCCGTGGCATCCATTGTGTGTCAACCTTCTTAATGCTTACCATTGCAACGCCCTTGTCTTTCTGGTGTTACTGATTCATATGCTCAAACAACTCAGGGCACTCCTCATACTTGTGCTTCTTCCCACACCATGAGCACTGCAATAAATCTGGGCACTCACGCTTGTAGTGGTTTGTAGATCCACAATTAAAATAGGTTCCATGTGGGAACTCACTTCTTCCTCCTTTGCGGTTACCATGACCACAGAATCCTCTGTGAAATCCCCTTGCGCGCACATGCCTCCATTTGCATGCTCCTCATAACGGTGATCATCACGCTTAGAACTACTAGTAATGCTAGTCTGGCACACCCCATGATCAATGGCCTCATGGATCTGGTCAATAAGCCTGACAATCCTTAGTATCATGGGTTGTAGAGGTGCAGATCTTACAGTAGCAAGATACATTCTTCTGAATTACGCACTGTAACAAGGGACATCTACTTGCATCATGGTCCCCATGAAAAATCTCACAGTCTACTGCTATGGTGCATACTGTCTTCTGGGGGAAACTATCCTTGGCATGCCCCTCTACCTCACAATATGTACACCACATTCCACTACGAGTCTCATGAGCTGAGTTCACAGATAAATTTTCCAGCTGCTTAGCCATAGCAATGATTTGAGCTTCCAGAAATGGGCTAACACTAGTGTCAATGCTCCCAACAACTTCAGCGCGTATGGAAGCTTCCAACACCTCACACGGGTCTGTGAAAGTCTTATGAGATAAAGCTCTTCTAAATGGGGTTATCAACCCTCCAACAAACCATTGAGCATGTTGTGAAGGGTGAATGTCATATGAAAACTTTGACAGGAGAGTCTTAAACTGCGCATCATACTCTCGCACACTCTCTTCCATTCCCTACTGAATTTACTTAAGGGCATTGATGCTCTTTTGTTCAAACTCAGGGATGTGGAATTCTGCTAGGAAAGCATTTTTCAATGTGGTGTAATCTACCACCATCTGATGGGGGTCATACTTCCTATACCAGCTATGTGCATGCCCTTGCAACATCATTGCAAATTGACTAGCCTTCCGTTTCAGGGTTGTGATCCCCTTTGCGTGCCATAGCAACTCACACTTGTGAACATGCTCCGTAACATCTTCAATACCCCTGTAATCTGGAAAATGTAAAGACATCTCAAAGAAGACTTGAGGAGGTGGTTGGGGCCCTTGTCCTCTTGATCCAGTTCCTTGACTTCCTCCAGTGTTTCCTCCTCCATCGGATCCACTAGATCCACCAGGTCTTGTGCCTCCAGATCCACCAGTTCCACCTCTAGATCCACCAGTAGCCAGTAATGGGCCTAAAGCAGTCATGCCTAGGGTCCCCAATGTCCCACTAAATTATGTACCAACCATCTGCGAGATTGTACCACTATCAGATGTGTGTCCTGTGCCACTCCCTAATGCGTTACCCAAGCCTTGTATATTTTCTCCTTGTCCAAAAATTCCTCTGAATACTGGAATAGTATGTGTAGCCATAGAAGTGGGAAATGAAAAATTGTATCTCCTGGGCACAGATCTATCACTTCTAATGATACCAACTGGGTCAGCGATACTCCTTCCTTGATCTGGAAAACCAAGTGCCAGGGTTTGGTCACTAGGTGGGTTCAAATATGTGCCAATGACTCTTCTCCCTCTGCATGATGAACTCTCATTAGAATCCAAAGGGGTCTCTCTTATGTGCTTTCCAAGATGGGGTAGCACAGACTGCTCAGGTTCCACATCCTCTGTGTGAACCTCAAATCCTTCCCACAATGTCTACCTCCATATATCCATCACACTTGCAACCTCACACGCAATTGTCTAGCAATCTCCCTTTCACGCGCTTCACTATAATTGAGTCGTCTCTCCTCCCTTTCTTTCTCAGTCACAATATCTGCCATCTTCCTCCACCTTAGATTCCTCACCTAGCACTCAGGAAGGTTTAGCCAGCCATCGAAAATGCCTCTAAATCATGGTCACAATCAAGATCTTCATTTCCAAAGGGATAGCACACGTAGAAATGATCCTTTGGGCTCTCACAGAAACTCAAACTCAGTAACTTCCGGACAAGAATATGTAGAAATGGCATACTCCAGAGTGTAGCTAGCTAGTACTCCTTTCCACCAATGATCCACAACATGAGTCCACGTTAGATCTGCATCTTGTAGCCTCTAGTACTCTTCTTGGGTCCACATGCATGATCTATAATACTAGCTTGATCTAGACGCATATGCGGAGAGCCATTCATACAACTCTACTGGGAAGCAATAGAAAAATGTTTCATACAAATCATGGTAGAGGTTCTCTTCTACCCATCTACATGCATCAAACTCAGGTCCAGTGTTGAATCTCTGAGAAAATTCATCCTCCATGCTTTTAAACCATGTTTCAACACTTTCCAAGGTTAAATGCTTCTATCATCACTCATTGCACAGATCATGATGTATGCCATTTCCCACTACAACTTTGAAAAGAGGTCCCAGAAATGGAACCAAGATGTAGTCATTTTTACACCCACCAAAGAATAAGGGAATCCCATGCACACCAACCTATCACCCAGCGGGTGTTGGGTGCTCACCCGAGGCATGCGTGGGTGCCGAGTCTCTCTTTTATGTGAGTTGAGTGGGAAAACATCATCTATGATCCAAACTTTAAAGAAAGTGAGTGGGAATGAGACATGTAAACATCATAGAGCTCAGAACGGCTCTAGACCATTGCATTCATTACAGAAGAGATGCTTTAACAGACTTAAAGAACTGAATCAAAATAGAAAGGGAAATGCATAGGGATTCATATTCATCTTATAAACATACATGAAAAAGAACTATGAAGAATCATGTATGAATCCGAACCAAGAAGGATCATATTCAAATAACTTGGTAACCTCATTACATTCATTAGACTCACTACAAAACACCACATTATGGCAGACCGAAGTCATGCATCATAACTGGATCCATATCCTTTAGCTCTCAAAAAGAAATTTTATAACCCCAAGCCCTTGATACATCCTTCTCCTATATTTCATCTACCCAACCCAATATGACTCCTCGTGGCATTTCTACAGAGCTCCACTCTCTATCGATCTCTCTCTTTTTCTTTTGTGGGCACTTGTATTTATAGGCACCCCAAAGTGCCAACTCATCCTTCTGCGGCCTCAGATCTGGCGCCAAGTGTCTGAATGTGGTCCTCCATGGGTGCATGCTCCTCCAGGCTTGAGCTCTCCACTCTTTGCCATGATGGCCTTCTAGAAGCCTCCATCACAGGGCATATTCCTTCCTAGGCCAGCATGTCACCAGGATGGCACCTTATCCACTCCACATGTACAGTCGGGTCACACTTTTCTCGTGTCCTGCCTGATACGCTGAATATGGCTAAGTCTCAAGACCTTTTTCTTCCAGTGTGTAACACGGTCCTTCTAAAACCTTCCTAGAACCTTGCCTTGTGTGCCTTCTTTTTACACGCCCATCCTTCAACCTAGGCCTTGCGCACCCATGCACCTTTTTGTATTTAGTCAATATTCTAGGGGCCCAATAGTTCCTATATAGGCCACAAGTGACTCTAAGAGACATGGAAAATGAGGTTGACCTAATGGATGTGAGAGTGATCATAAGAGGGAAATGCATGGAAAAAGATTAAAATATGGCTTCTGGTTAATGCATGAACATATAAGTTCATGTATTATCTTGCATCAACCCAAAACACAGTCTTAGCAAATAAGTTTGTGTAATACCTTTACACAATCCTTGCCTTATCCATTTTGTAAAAGGATGAACAACACTATGGAAGTCACAAAATCTTAAAAGGTCATGAAATACTTCAAAAGGAAATCTTAGAAGGTTGTGTAACACTTCAGAAGTCATAGAATACTAGACTTCATCGAATAATATCATTCCAAGTCTTCTTAAAGTGAAAGTAGGATTATGCAATAGAATTAGGAACACATTCTATAATCATGTCACACAATACATACACAAATAATTGATGCTTGAATCAAGCTTGTAATGTTTTCTTGATGTTGCAAAAGCCTACAAGCCACAAAGTACTAGTGGAAGCCATTAAACACGTTTGAAGTAATGAAACACCACATTATTTTGGTACCAAATCCATTCAACTCCATGATGAGACATGTGAATAAAATAATCATATATCAACATTGAGATGGTTTATAAAGGCTACACATAGTCCTTGATCCTCCTATTTTAGCAATATACTAACAAAATGATGCAACTGAGCTTGATCCAATGTATGAAACATTACAAGATTGATCTTATGGCCTCAAGAGACCACTCGAGGAATATTTTGTAGAACCTATACTTATCAAAGGCATCATGATTTCTATAATTATAAGGGAAATATATAATTGTAAGGCATATAAAAAGATCTTCACGTATAATTATGAACAATTTAAATAATATGTAGAATATAATGAATATCAACACAACACAAGAGATATTTGTGGATTAATATGCCCTAATATATGATATATTCATAAATAGAAGAAAACCATTAAGGTAGGACAACACCACACAATACTCCTTAAGGAAGGGATACCTCCACAATCTCCTAATATGGAAATTCCACTTTGAGGGGGATACCTCCAATATCATTCTACTAAGTAAAAAACTTGACATATACACAATGTATCTCATAATGATATTCATACCCTTTATATAAACATACATTACTCTTAATAGATCGGTAACACTTAAGCCATATGTAGGCCAACTCATTACCCAATATAACTAATTTCACAAGTAACCTATATGCTACTCCTTATA
Source organism: Taxus chinensis (assembly GCA_019776745.2). NCBI lineage: Eukaryota > Viridiplantae > Streptophyta > Pinopsida > Cupressales > Taxaceae > Taxus > Taxus chinensis. Next base: position 527,404,033 of record CM034152.1, read on the forward strand.
TTATAAACATATAGTTAACTAAGGGGGATGTGAGCCACATGTCGACATATCCATAAACCCATATACATTATAATATCATCTCACTATCTATATAACATGTCATCCCTCATTGACATGTTTTGTCCCCAAAACATGAGAAGAAACCATGTAATTAGTGTTTCAAATCATCACACAATTGTCACCATATTTGGTCATCTAACCATCCATATGTAATATTGGTGGGTGATACATTTCTAAACTTGGTTCCATGATCATTGCATTATTATGATTCCACTCACACCCATAGTTTTTCCTCATTGAATTCCATTCAAAGCCATAGTAATTATTCTCATGATTCCCTATCACATAATTACTACTCCATTGATTCCATGAATAATCATAGTGATTGTTCCTCCAATGACCTATGTATCCATATTGTTTTCTATCTTGATGTTCCCTAACATGTCTCCATTATTTTTTCCTCTCATGATGGTTTGGGTGTCTATAAGTCACAACATGAGGATCCTTGACCTATTCTTCTACTTTATTTTCTTTTCCACCATTGCAACTACTAGTTTATTTGCCTCTAGAGTACGTGGATTGTTATATTCTTCATTTTCCTTGCATTCTTATTTCAATTATTATGTGTTATCTTTATTCTCCTCTTCACCATATTCAAAGTCATCCTTGTGCTCTATCTTGACCTTTCTTTGTTCTTCCCTATGTGTTATCGTGCAAAGTGACCTTCTTCTCTTGTACCAGATATTCATGAATTTATTTGTCACATTAATATATTGATTTTTTATAAGGTCTCTAACCAAGGATATCCGATAACAATATTTAATCCATCTATATCTAAAGCTTAAAAAATTAAATGCAAAACAAATTTATCCATATAAAGCTTTAAATCTTCAAAAATTTGAATTCACTCACCATCCACTTGAGCTTCCTTTATATTATTTACTTGAACATGAAAATGTTGAACCACATTAATATTGATGAAGTTATAATTTCTACTAGGGTTTATGGACATAATTACCTTCTCCCTTTGGATGCATCCTTGAAACTTAAATAGTTAAGATTTCTTCTTTGGAACTACACCATCTGAAACCTTATCTTCTACTTCTTATTCATCATAATCATATACTTCTCCTTATACATCATCTATAGCCTCTTCATTTTCTTCTTCTTATTCTTTTTCATCATCAAGTGCACCCTCTTATTCAATATCAACATAATTTTCTTCCTCTATTTCTTATTCTTTTGTGTCCCATCTAGCCAAGAAAACATGTTTCATTTCTTCCCAAGACCAATCCAACTTCTCATGTTTCAATTGAGAGCACCAAGTTCACATTGGACAACTAAGCCAAAGATGAAAATGAAGCCATTTCATTCCCTCTAAAAAATAATTTTCCTTAAATTGGATCCACCATCCTCTAGCATCAATCTCACCATCTTTATAGAAAGATCATGTCCCCACAATGCACACAAATTAGGGTTTTAAGAACATACTCCTTTGACCAAGCTTTGACCCTCTGATTTTGGAAATATTTTAGCATTGAATTAGAAAATACCGAGAACACACACCTTTAATTTTTTGAGAGATTTCTAAAAATGTAAAGACTCAAGAAATTTCTGAAAAATTGTAGTATATATAGTGAATTTCTAGAAAAACCTAGAATAATAATTTCCACAAAATGAATCAAAAAATTCTAAAATTTGGACTAGAATAGTTTCGCAGCTCCAATAAGAAAATGTAGAAAATTCCTAACCATTTGCAAAATATGGATGAATCTTCATAATTAGGGTTTTAACCCAATTTTTTCCTGAACCGATGCTCTGATACCACTTGATACGATCTTCGAATATGATAAATGAATAATTTTAATAATATGTAGAATATAATGAAGAACAACACAACCAAAAATATATTTATGGGTCAAGATGCCCTAATATTCAATATATTCAAAAATAAAAAATACCCTTCAGGTAGGTGATCTAGAGGATAACCAAAATTCATACAATCTTTGAAACTAGTTGCATACGAAAGATCTCATCGAGAGCTTTTTGACATCTTTTAAACAAAGTAAAACAAACTGTAGACACTAAATCATGCACTTTGGTTACATTTATAGGTCCTAATCACATACTTTCATTCATATGATTCCTAAGCGACATAAGTACTAATTGACCACTATCTTTGGCCTTTTTTCTTTCTTTCTAGTTTCCTTCTTGGCCTTACACACCCTATTGCATAGTCTAACTTTTGATACTTCAACTTTTTTGAGTCTGGATACCAGTGCCTAGATAGGATGCCAGCACCTAGGTGCACTCGTCCCCTTTGGGTGCCCTCGACCTCTTTGTATCTTCCTTGCCTCTTTTGGGCCTCTTCTAGCCATTGGGAATCTTGTTTTCTTATGGGTCAGCCTCTTAGTGGTTAATTACAAAATTCAAACAAGGTAATCATATAAATACAATGTTATGCGATCATAATAAAGGACCAAGCACTAAACATCTACTATCACCACCTAAGTTTACATCCAAAGGAATTCTAAGAGCATCAAAACATCCATCTAGCTATCATTCAAGGGACAAGGGTTACAAAAACTTTGCATACATTGTATATGAAGGGTAATTTCTTTCTATTCCATACACACATGCTATATATTTCTACATTCTGGTTACAACCCGTTATAAAGTGTAATTTACACAAGGTCATCCTAGGGCACAATTTCTACACACACTCACCAGAACTACATGGAGTCTGAAATGTAGTGTAGTTCTCAGTAATAAGTTCCATCTTGGGATGAACGTCGGGGTCAGTTTGACTCCCCATTTTACATTTTCCTTTTTAGGTTAGATGTGGTTTGTGGGCTTGTGCAGGTGAATTCTCTTATTGTAGGATGCAAGTACCTTTGGCATCCATTGTGTGACTAATAAGAAATCAAAAGGGAACAATATAAAATACCTTATGACACACCAGAAAGAAAATCATGAGCTCTTGTGTAATCACCGATGACCAAGAACAACCACTAGTACCCAGGTGCCCTTATCCATCACCATGCACCTGTGTCCAACCTCATTCCTACATTTCAGAACTTATAGTGAATAATAATGACACTCTTCCCATCATGTTTAGAACTTTTCCTAGTCTATTTTAGTTCCAAGTTGAGCATAAACTAGCTAATTCCTCTCTCCTTCTTCTTTGCTTAGGGTTTCATACTTTAAATATTAGTTTACTCATGTCATTTCTATATTCCAACATTTATACATTATTTGTTTCAGTAGTGACTCTACAATATTTAGATTTAATTCAAATTAAATTAAATCATCAAGATATAATATGCTACTTACAAGTGGTCCAAAAATTAAACATCAGCAATGCAACACAAATTTGAAAAAGAATACAATCAGTTATACCCCTAATGTGTGCAATAATCATGATTAATTAGATGCAAATTTTCCTATTAGTGCAAATTCACAGCACCCCCAAAATGACCTATGGTTCTTGATTTTCTGAGGCAATGCCATTTGGTGTTAATGCATAACATTGAGCTTTCCCAAGGTGTGGGACCTTTGCAAATGGGGAAAGCTCTCCAGAGAAGATTGGATCCTCTTCATAAACTACATGCCACAAGCTATTCCAATGCAAGCAAGATAATATAATCCTAATCTAACTTCCAAGGAGATAGGGAGAGAGAGAAAAGAGAAAAAAATAGAAGCCTACACTTAAATGGCGATACACCAGAGAAGGAAAATGTTGAACATCTATCAAAACTGTCATGGAACAAGAAGAGGTGAGCAATGGGAAGGATGGACAAGTGCATCACAGGCCCAAGGATAGATTTCAGACAGAAAATGTTCCAAAACTCCATGAACATGGCTCCAAACATGTAATGAACATTCAAACATGCACAAATACCTGCAATGAAGAGAGGCAAGAAGAAAACAAGCAAGGATGGACAAATGCATCACAAAGCACGTTTTTGTTGGTCCAGAAGTTTTCACAGAACATAATTTTAAAGGTAAAATGAAAAAATGCCATTACATATCATGGGACTATGTTCTAACTCCATTTTCAACCATCAGGAAGAATAGAAGGGATGACAGAGTAGAAAATATGAACAACCTCTTACAAATGAGCCAAAACTGGCTTTTATCACGAAGCAGCATGAAGAAAAGTGAAAAAACATACGCAAATTTGATTTGTAACTCCAACCACCAACAAATCCTTCTAATTAGCCTGCAAAAATGATGGGTTCCCATGGAAAATCCCATACTTTGAAGTACATTTCTCTGCAGATCCAAAAAATGACCCATACTTCATTAAATTTGGTGGTTGGGAACCATTTCTATGGTTTTTGCATGCCAGGGACGTTTCTCCATTTTTCTCTAGTAATTCTCCATCAAAATATAAAATTTATCCCTCCATCATGTAGATAATTTTACCATATTTCCAATGACACCAAGAACGTAAAAATCCGAGCTTTGGATCAAAAGTTATCCCCCTCTGAAGATTTAGGGAAAAAAATAGGGAAAAAATGGATTGGTGGGCTGAAACTTTAAAAATTTCCATCTTTTTGAATTTGGGAAAAGTTCCCCAAAAATCCCCACACCCCACTACTCTGCTACCACATGGCACCTCCTCATTGGTTGATGGGATCGCGGGCCCAAACCTGCCTTTTTCCCCTTTGATTTTCCATTGGGAAAATTTCCCAACTTCGCCCCGCGCTCCGTTGTCCCGGTGACACGTGTCACTTCCTCATTGGTTAGCGGGGATGCTCTTCCAATTTTTCCTTTTCCACCTTGGTGGGCTTTCGAGGCAGATTTTTCTCTTGTACCATTTTGACCACTTTGGCAAATTTCACCAAATTCTTCCGCGCCTCCGACGTCTTTCGACACGTGGCACACTTTGATTTGGCACGGGCCTTAATCAATTTTCTTTCTTCCGTGGGCCTGCGGGCAAAATTTTCCCGTTGTGCCCTTTACACCCTTCAACTTCCACCTCCAACTAGACACATGGAGGCATCCTATTGGTTCATGGTCCTTCAGCCAAAAATTTCTCCTTCTACCATTTTGACCACTTCGGAAAAAAATTTCAACTTACCCCCCACCGGCCCGACCTCCGCCACCACATGGCGCTTCCTCAATTGGTGCAGGCCTCAAGCCATTTCTTCTCCTCTGCGGGCCTGCAGGAAAAAAATTTCCTTTGTACCCCACCCACTCTGGCAATTTTTCCAACTTACCCCTACCAACCCGCCATCCACCGCCACATGGCACATTCCTATTGGTTGCGGGCCTCCCCAGGGAAAATTTCCCTCAAAAACTCCACCGAGCCATAACTTGAGAAATACAAGGAGTTAGGAGGAAAATTTTACCTTTCTGGAACGGTGAGGAAAAATCCTATCTGATGAAATCATTTCCAAAATATTTTGAGTACCTGAAGCATGCCAAAAATTAATTTAAGTTCCAGCAAAGGAGAAGAAGGAGGAGTTAGCCAAAAATAAGCATGGGGCTTATTTTGGATAATAGTTCCCAAGGTGGGAATAAGATCAGACTGAAGAGAGGAGTAAATTTAATCCTCAAAAAAATATTTTTGGATCCATTGTGTAAATTTTTGGAATTGAAATTTCCCCAGGAAAAGTTATATCGTGAAGAAATTATTTTTTTTGTGATTTTCCCCAAGAAAAGTTAACCTATCATGCAAAGGGAAGAAAGTAATAGTTGTAAGATTGGAATTATCACTAGGGTAGTAGATAAAGGTATGATTTTATCAAGATTGTGTTGAGATGTTGAAAAATTCACTTCAATTATTTTCCAATTGGAGGATTTCTGTGATAAGAGAATTTTTTTTCGAAAAAATTGTAATTTTTGATTTTTTTGGATTTTTGAAATATATGATTTTTATTGTAATTTTGTGAGTTTTTGAAAAAATTGAAACATAAATGCAAATAAATGTAAAAAAATTGAAATAAAAAGCAAAAAGGAAAAAATTCCTTGGCTTATTTAATAAACCGGGAGGAAAAACACAACATGTGTAAGCGATAAAAAAGACACAAAACAAGCGTTGCAAACAAACCCAAAATGGATAGGAATGAAAGACACCAAAGTTATATGTGAACTGAGATGTGAATAAATTTCTTGCAATTGGTCTACAGTAAAGGTGAAAAAAGTAAAAAAAAATAACAAACTAAAAGAAGTAAAAGCATCATCACAATGTTGACAAACTGCAACAGCACAACATAATTTGTAATAACATCTAATGAGACTTTTGATGTGTTCCACATTGAAGAACTAGACAGATATGAATGCCCCTAATTGATAGCTTAGAACACAAGAGGATTGGATAGGGCTGAAGAGCGGAGTGATGCTTTTATACTCTTGTCAAATCCCATTGAAGTTTTATCTGTAATTGGATTAAAATGTAAAATCCAAGTGTGCCCCACGAAAATTTATATTGCGAAAGGGTAAATGATTTCCTCGAGCATATGTAGACACCATGGGAAATGAAGATTATTATTAAAATATGAGTTAGAATGATCATGAGGAACGTCAAAAAAAGGAGAAAAATTTCAAGTGTGTTAGCCAATACTAAAATTTGGTCAAACATTATTTAAATGTTTTAATTGTGACAGTTTTATACTATTTTGTTTTTAGAACAATTTTATATTATGTTTGTATTTTTTAACAATTTTATACTATTTTTATATTTTTAGAAACATATTTGAATGTTTTTAAGTTTTTTTAAATGTTTTTTATTATTTTGAGAAACATATTTGAATGATTTTTAGTTTTGTGAAACATTTTTTAATGTTTTTAAGTTTTGTGAAACATTTTTTAATATTTTTGGTATTTTACAACTTGGTAAAAGGGGTACACTTCTTAAACACAAGTGAAAATAATTATAAGTATTCCATTCCAATGGCATAAATTTATATGATAAAGTGATAGGTTGTTTCACTTCACTCGTGACTCCACGCAACTAGGAAGATGTGAGGGCTCATCACCAAGAGCTAAGAAGGATGTGATAACAAGATGAATAGTGATATGAAAGTGAAGATAATGGATGCGAAGACACAAGGTGTAACAATGATTCATGTGAGAAAAATGTAACTTGTCTCTAATTAAGATTATCTGACCAATTCCAAGATGATTCCACTTTATAGGTGTTGACTTGACTTAGATCCATAGATGGCGTACCGATTGATAATATCTGGTTGAAGGAATTTTTGTCTCTCTTTAACATAAGAAACCTCTTGGGATATTTTTTATTAAGAACTTTTTTATTCATATTTATAAAGGATTTAATGATTAATTTTTTTTGTGAAGGACCCCCAACATGTTGCCCCATGCAACTAGTAAGATGCAATGGTTCAACACTAAATACAAAATGTAGGTGAGTAAGGACTTCCTCCATTCCCAATATTATACTACTAGTGAGAAGTATGGGCTTATCACTGAATACTGTGAAGGATGAAAGGTGTAATGATTTTATAGCTTTTTTATATTTTTAGATTGATTTAATTTTTCATTGTATGTTGATAGTGTGGTTGTTGGGAAGGAACATTCTGCCTCAAGTCTCAGCCTCATGTGACTAGTAGGATGTAAGGGTTCAACATCGTAGATTGAGATGGGCGGTCAAAAAGGCCCGGGTGAAGAGGTTTGAGCTTTTTGTTAAAGAGATAGATTATTTTCAAAAGAGGAGTTATCATCATTAAACTTAAAGACAAAATTTTACGTAAAAAGATATGAAATTGTAGAAACAACAACAAGAATAAGGCACACAATGCCCAAAAGGAACAAGATTAACCTATGGATAATAGGTAAATAATGTGAATATATGATGATGGTATGATTAAGATATCTACCAATAAATGGAATGTTTAACATTATTTGTACTTACTTTTCCATTTCCACTTTGCAAACAATGCTTTAATGAACAATTTGATACTGAGTTTTATTTTCTTTTTATGTTTTTTAAGTTTTCTAAATTTTGGTAGATGAGGATTTGATATGTACTTACCCATAAGGAGGTCCATGTTTATCAAAGTTGAATGGTACTGAAAGGTGAGACTTGTGTGGATGAAATTCAAGTCAAAAGGGGGAATCGAAAGATTCAGTAAGTCCTGAAATACGAGACTTGGGCAAACAAGGTCCAAGTCAAAGGATGAAATCTAAAGAATTGAGAGGTCCTGAAGTATGAAACTTGGGAAATAGAATCTAATTCAAAGGAGAGAATTGAAATATTCTATAGGTCTTGAAGTATGAAACTTGGGTGAATAAGTTCCAAGTTAAAGGATGTGTGTTTAGGTAAGTCTTCAATGAGATCGAAAGACCTGTGTGACGTTAGAGGATGTTTTTCGATCAAGGAATACGTTAAGATACATATTCACCCATGAGTGGAAGAGTTTTAGGTAAGAATGATTGGTCTATAGATTTACACATGAGGCTCCTTATAGAATGTAGAGAGAAAATATTCAATGTTGCTTCTTTGAGGCTAGGGAGTAACTAATTTGACAAAATATTTGCAATTAAAGCGTGAAAAGGTTCGATAAGGATATTCTTGGTTATACATACTTCATAGAGTGTACTCATGTAAATTTCATGACATATAAGGTTCTTCGATGATGAGATGCATGCAATATTGATTGTGTGAGGTATAATGGACACATAAGGTTGCATTATTGCAAGTGTTCCATCTTGTTGTGGTAGTGTTTTGACAACAAGGCTAGAGTTGTTAAGCATAGGAGCCAGGATGGAAAGAATAGAATTAAGTTCAATGGTTCTTGATGATGAAACCTATTCTATATTGTCTACAGTTATATCAAGGGTTTAAAGGAAGTTTTGAAACAAGTTCAAGCTCTCATTTTTTGTTAGAAGGTTTTTTTCTGAAACAGGTTCAATGTCTGTTTGGACGAACGAAAGAAAATATGGAGAATAAATAGATTGGTTTGGACGGAGATATACTTGACCTTTGTTCTTATCTCATTGAATTTTAGTATGTATAGAAGTGGGGACAATAGTAAACTCTTCATTATAAGTTGTGGAAATTGACATGTCATCTATTGCGAGAGCTTCGTTGTCAAACTCTATGGAGATGGTTCCACTATTAATTAACTCTTGAACAGGCTTGGGTTCCCCATTACAAAAGGGTCTCGTAGTTAGATATTTGATCGTGTTAGCCTTTGATAATTATTGAAAGATGCTAGGTATAATTTCTTTGAGAGGTGTAAACTGATATTCAACTTTGTGCAGAGTAACATCTACAATATAGGATATGATCGATTTATAATTGACATTATTCAAGGATTCGCCATGTTCATTAGATTTACCCTTTGTATCATGGTTAGGAAATGGATTATAAAACACCTTTAGATTTTCATTAGGTTTTTTGGTAAATGGTAGGTCTTCATCCACTATGTCTTCGTTGTCAATGAGGTCTTGGATGTAATTAGGAAGTTGTTTGCATCTGTCTCTTTGATGGCCATCAATGCGATTAAAGTCACAATATGTTTTAGGTCTATACCAATCTAGCTTAGGTTCTCCTTCAGGGAAGGGTTATGTGATAGGGTAAGTGACCATATTGGTACTTGCTAGTTATTTCAAGACATTTAAAACAAATTCTCCCAAATACATATATTATCTTCTCTTGTATTCACAAGCAGGAGGGAAATTTTATCTTTTTGGAATGGTGAAAAATGGTTTAGACTTAATCTATTTAAATTGGTTGTTTTATAATTTATGCACATTGCAATTATCCATGACACCATCATTGACAATGTTATAGTTGTGGTTGATGTACCTAGGTTTATCATGAGAAGTGATAGGGTTCTTGTTATGGTAATTGTTATTATTGTTCCCATTGTCTTTATAATGATTCTTGATTAAGCATTAATAAATTAGGGCTTTTTCAATTTGAGTTCCCTTTTCGATAACTTCCTCAAAAGTGTTGAGGCATTACATCTACATGTGAAATGAAAAATTGCTATTAAGGTTTGGGATGAATATGCTAACCATATATTTTTTAGGGATTGATCATGGGAATCAATTTTTGATTCCTTTCCATCGTTGTAATAAATGTACAAAGCTCTTGTTTTTTGTTGTTTGGCATTACAAAAATCCATGATTATGACCTCATAATCAAGGTTGAAATAGAATTATTTGAAAACTTCTCAGAGAGGTCTATAAAGGCAGGGATAGATCCCTTTGGAAGGTGTAGGAACTAGTCGAAATATTTTCCTTTTAGACTTTTAGGAAAGAGGTGCAAGATAAAGATATTGTTATAAGCCACCTCTTGGCATGCCATGAAGAATTCCTTGACATGATCTCTAGGATCATTTTTTCCCTTGTATTTTTTAAATTTGGGAATCTCAAAAGAGCATTGAAATGGTATGCATAAGATGTCCATGTCAAAAGGATATGGACACAATCCACCAAAATTAAACTGTTTGCATTGTTTTTTCATACCAAAAATTGTGTCCATCATTTTCCACTCTCTAGAAAATGGTGAATTGGTTTGTGGGATGAAAGGAGTATCATTCTTAAGATTATTGTTCTCTTTTTTGGTCTCAAAATTAGTTTTTAAGGTTTGATCACTTTTCTTCTTGTGTTCAATACCTATGGTATCATATTTAGTGAATGTAGAGAATAGGAGAGAAAGTTTTTTGGCTATCTCATTCATTTGATTTGTAAGGGATTTAATATGATCGATAGCTGAATCAGTAGATTGGCCTTTATTTTTTTTACTTATCCCCACGTCATCATGTTTTTTTGACTCGATTGGTTAACCCTTAGGAGATTTAGTTTGTATTTTTAAGTCTTTCAATTCATCCTCATCAAATTCTGAGGAAAATATTTCTCCCATTGCGAGGAGATGAAGAAGGAATTGGTTTTTGTTTTTCCACAAAGTGGCATCTATAAAAATATTTTTAAGTTGATCTTATTCCTCTTCAATGGAGATGATACGGAAAGGATATATTTCCTCCCATCAAAATGAAATGTAATCATGATGTCGTTTTCCAACCATTGTTTGAAAAAAAGGAGGAACAAGAAGATGTGTGATAAAAAATTCAACCCTTAGCAAAGTGAATGCCAAGATGGAATAGGTGAAAAGATGAAAGATCTCGACCCTAGAAAAATAAGAGCTAAGAGGGGAGAGGGAAAATGGGTTAATTAATTGCATGACTCTTAATCAAAATGAGAGTTAAGAGATAAGGGACTAAAAGAGGTTAGCTGTAATTTACTCCTTAAAAAAAATCGATGTTAAGGGATAAGAGACTTAACAAGGTGGACACGATCAACTCTAAATAAAATGAGTGATAAGAGTGATGAAAAGATGTGAAAAGGTTAACTCATAACAAGATGAGTGTTAAGAGGAATGAAAAATGGGGATACTTTGCAACACTTAAAAAATTTAATGATGTTAAAGTGGAAGAGGGATTGAAATGTTATTAAGAGGACTCATAGAAAAATAAATGCTAAGAAAGATGAAAAAGTTTGAAATGCGGCATGACCATTTACAAAGTGAATGTAAAGAGGGAAGAAGTGAAAGAATGTTAGTTTTCTCAACTTGTGACAAAATTATTGTGACAAGAGGAGACTTAGATACACAATGAAAGATGTTCAATGCTTAACAAAAATTTGTTAAGGGAAGAGACTTAGGAAATGTGATGAAAAATGTTTAACTCTTAACAAAATTAGTGTTAAGAAAGGAGAAACGTAGAAATATGATGAGAAGGCTCGAATTGTAACCAAATATTTGCTAAGAGGGAGACACAACAAATAAATGTGAGCATATAAAGAACGAAAAAGTGAATGTTTTCACAAGAAGTAAAGAAATGACAATGAAAAGGTATGAATCTCACAAAAGTGGAGATAAGAGACAAAGGGGAAGTGATGAAAATGCTCTATTCTTAACCAAATGTTTGTTAAGAGGGAAGATACTTAAAAATTAAAGATTTCAAATATTTAACAAAAATGTGTTAAAATAGGCAACACAACAAAGAAATGGGAACACTAAAAGAATGAAAAAATGAATGCCGTCACAAGAAGTGAAGAAAAGATGATGAGGAGGTCCAAATCTCGCAAGAGTGGAGATAAGAGACAAGGGGAAATTGATTGATTAATGATCTCAAATTAAATAAAATGGAATGCTTTAAAGATAGAATTGAAAAAATGATGAGGATGTCAATAATACAAGTGATTGTGAAGTGCAATGAAGTAAGAGTATGGAATGCTCAAAGTTCAACAAGATAATGTTAAACGTAAGACTTATGATAATGAAAGATCAAGGTGATCAAAAGGGTGCTTCACCATGACAAAGGGAGTATCACGATGTCAAGGCTTAGATGAAAAGTATGAAAGTGATCAAGTTTGGATATAGATGTCCATAACCCAAGGCTTAAGACTCGTTTATAAAGTAACAAGGTAGATGAGAAAGAAAATTTGAATGATGAGAGTGAAACACAAGTGTCAAGAAAAATGAAAAATGATGTAGTGAAATTTTTCCACTACCTTAGATTGGTTTGAACAAGCCATGGTTTCCTAGGTGGTTCTCTCAACTAGGGGTCAACAGTATACCCAAGCAATCACGATGATATTGCTAACCACCAACTTTACTTTACCCCCTTTGAAACAATGAGTAAAGATCTTTCTCAAATGAATCACACTGGGGTTACCACTAAGGACATTCGTGACTCTAATCTCAAAATGTGTACTAGTCAGTTGGTATGGGGGTACTCGTTTTGTCATCCAGGTCCCTCAATGTGGTGACTACTTTGGGGTTCCTGTGGTACTCCTCAAGTGATTTTTATGGCTTAAGCCAAAGTTTTTACCACAATTATAGTGGTTGGTCAATAGCCTTGTCAATTGCACCTGCAAATAAAGTGTGTAGTGTTCATTTTATCTTGATTAAGAAGATTTCCTGCACAAAATGAATTAATAGTTTTATTAACTCACAATGAAGGAAACCTGTAGTTAGTAGTTTCAATTGAGTCTTTGTATTATAGTCCTACAAACAAGTGTTAGTATTTTTCCCGAGGTAGACAAAGAGAAAACAATGAAAAACAAAACAATCATGTTTTTTATTCTTAAGATTGCTTGTAACAAACATGAGAGAAGAGCATGCACGTGAATTTTTTTTGTGACTAACTTCAAAAAAATGAAAAATGACAATAAAAAACAAAAGCAAACAACTGCCACAAAGCATTAATTGATATACAAAAATGAGTAAACGTTGGCAAAATGGCTTTTAAAATGACAAAACTTGGACAAAAGCATCCAATAACCCTATATGTACAAGTTTCACAATTAGCCCAGTTAGTGAAAATAATGAAAAATAATAATGGAAAAAGGCCTAAGTTAGGGTTAAAAAGGCCTAATTTAAGATTAATTAAAATAATGAAACTAATAAATTAATAAAAAATAATTAACAAACTAATTTTAAAAAGCTAACGAGATCTAATCAAAGTAAACTAAATTAAAAGGAATGAAAAAAAAATGTTTTAAAATAGTTTACAACCTAAGGTGTAAACATACGTTAATACAATTTAGAATTAAAAGCTATACTTATCTAAGTTATAGACTTAGGTTAACCGACCTAACTAAAGCCTAAAAATAAACCCTAAAAAAACTTAGGGTAAGCGATGTATGTTTTGTTTGTTAAGAAATGTAGGTTAAGCATTGGATCATTTGGGTGTTTGAATTTTGATTTTATAGGGAGCGGAAAGTGGTCAGGCGTGGCGAGCTGGTGTGGAGGAATGCAGAAGGGAGTTGGGTTAGTAGGAGTCAGGAGAGCCAATTGGGGGAGGCTATGGGTGGATAAGAAGGGAGGGAAAGGAATTTAAGATTGGGGGGTGGGTTGGGACTCGAGGAGTGGATTCAAGGTCTGCAATAGGTGGAATAGGGATGGTGTTGAGGGATCTAAGTAGAATTTAGGGGGTTAGGGTAAACAAGGATTCGTTTGGGGAGTGAGATCAGGCTGGGTGTCAAGATGAGGAGCTTGGTGAGGGTGGGAGTTGGGTAGAGTGTAATTTTTGTAGGCTATGAGGGTAAGAAGGGGTTGGAAGGGGAAATCACTGGGGAGGGATGACCAACTCAGCCAAGCTCGGGGCTGAGCTGGCAGGGGGTGTCTAGGAGCTTAGGAGTTAAAGGGGTTTTTTTAACTTTTTTCTTTTTGTTTAATCTAAAAAAGATTTTTCTTAACTCACAGGTTTAAAATAGAAATAAGAAACTTTTTTATTTTTATTGCAAGAATACCTCAAATAAATTATTGTTGTAAAACCAAAAATTAGAAAACAAACTTCCCCATACTGCTAAATCTAGCTATAACTAAAGAGCTCACTAAACTTAGCAAGAAAAGTAATAAAAGGGATTTTTTTGTTTTTTAAATCACATTGTTTAAAAATTGATTTATGTTACTCAAAAACACTTACAAATATCTAGGAAAATGATCACAAAAGAAGCAAAAGACAACGAAGAAGTAAATTTTTTGGTTTTTTTGAATTTTAAAACAAATTCTCTTTCCCCAAAACACCTGTAATCACTAGTAAAAGTTACACAAATAAAAAATGTATTATGAAACAAATGAAACAAAACAAATAAAACAACTAAATAATAGATTAAATGAAAACAAACAAATATGGGTGCAGTCCCACTAGGCTTGCCAAAATGTGAATAGTGAAAAACAACACAAATGGAAGACAAACAAACTGAATGTGTGAACTTTCCTGTAGCATTTCCTTGTAAACCTCGATGTAATATTTTTGGAAGCTTTAAGCTTATGAAATCTTGTGAAATTTATATTTTTGAGTGCTCTTGGAAATTACCTCCAGATGTGGATTGTGACCATGTTACGATCATATGTTGGCTTGGATGATTGCTTCCAAAATAACATTAGTTGAACAATAAAATGGTCTGAGTAATTGTGTTGTGAATCCAATAGGATTTATAAGAGGATAAGTGTGTGTTTTATAAGGCTAAGTAGTGGTTAGAATTCAGTTGAATTTGGTTGAATGCACATGCTAAAATAACATTGGAGGAATTTGCGGTAGTTCTGAGAAGATAAATGCCATTGAGGGGCAGTAAATGAATTTAGTTGCAAAATTTGCATCTGGAAAGGTGGTTGTAGGTGCAATTGAATTTCCCCCACCTTTCTAGGATTCTAGAAGCTGAGTTAACTAGATTGGTGAAGTGGAGTCCAAGTGGAATTGATTGGTATGAGGAAGTGGAGTCCAAGTGGGAATATGAGTGGCATTTGACTAGGAAAGTAGGTGTACTTTCCCATTTAAATAACTAATTTAATTAGTTATAATGTGCACACTAATTAATTAATCATTTAATTAATAAATGATATTTAATCTAGTTAAAAGGTTACTAAGGATTAATTTGATTAATCCAAAGGGGTGTAAGTGCATGATTAATTAATTTAATTAATCATTCGTAAAGGGGGGAATAACATGATGTGTACTAGGACAACATGAAAATAAATGTGTAGTTTAAGGTATCTACAGCAGTTAGGGGCAATAGATATTGCTTAGTTTAGGTTAATTCAATCCATTTTATGTGGATTGGATAGAATTTTTCCAATGACTATACATATTAAAGCTCTCTCCATTGTTTATTAATCATATTTTTCACATATTAATAAAATTACACTGGTTTCTTCCTATTTCTGCAAGAACATTTGGTATTAGAGAAAAGGAGGTTTTGATCATATGAGAGGTGAGAGAGTTTAAAAGTAGAGATAAGGATAAAATGTGAAAATATCTTGCTCATGTCCATAATACCATTTGGTATGAGATCAGGTAGGTTTTTCTCCTGTGAGAGGTGAGGGAGTTTTAAAGGAGAGCTGAGGAGAAATTGTGAATAAATCTTTCTCACATCCATAATAACATTTGGTATCATAGAAGGAAGATTTTGATCTTGAGAGAGGTGAGTGAATTCAAATGAGAGCTCACATGAAATTGTGAAGATATCTTGTTGACGTGAGCTAGAGGAGCCACCTCTAATCCCACATTCCCAGCCTTTTCTTACTCATCTCCATTTTTTGTTCCAGAGGCAATAGGAAAAGAAAAATTCATTGAGTCTCTATATGAAATTATGAGACAATAAATCTAGAATTCTACTAAATTTGGCAAAATTGTGCACACATTTGGTAGAGTTGGAAAATTTACAATTTATGAAGGAGATTTATAGTCATATATTTTATTTTTGGTGTCACCATAGAGGTGCATGCTAGAGATTTCTTAAATATTTTCTTGTAAAGACTTTTGAGGCATTTGACAAAAACATTTAACTCTGAGGAGGTTCATTTGAATCATCAAGCTTAGCATCTGGGATATTTTACCAACATTACATACCCTCCTAGTGGAGTTTGGAGAAGCATAGAGGTGTATAGATATGAATTAGGAATCCAATTAAAGTGTTGAAAGAGACCTACATTTTTAAAAACTATATGCATGGTCTACACAAAAATCAAGATCAAAGGAATCCAAAACAGACAACAAAGAATTTATAAAGGAACAAATATAAGTGGCATGTAAA
Organism: Taxus chinensis; assembly: GCA_019776745.2. Lineage (NCBI taxonomy): Eukaryota > Viridiplantae > Streptophyta > Pinopsida > Cupressales > Taxaceae > Taxus > Taxus chinensis. The sequence continues at coordinate 527,420,554 of CM034152.1, forward strand.
AGGTGTCTAAATTTAGCTTGAGAAGACCAAAAGAACTTCACATTGGATAATTTATTAATTTCATTTGCAGAGTTCCTCTTGATTGGCATTTGACATTCTATGTTGGAGATTCAACATTGAAAGTGAATCATGCTAATGTTTTAGGATGTTATGAGACATCTTCCCAATGTGCTTATAACAACCATCCACCCCTGCATGCACGTAACCTCCATCATAATGCAACCCAATCATTGACACTCAAGTCAATTTTTTCAATTAAAAATAAACTTTAAATACAGTTCAAATATCAAATTGAAATCTTTTAAAATGGAAGCTATAGTTTGGCTCATTAGTTAGTAATAGGCACCCCTCACAGTGAGGTCATGGGTTTGCAATCGGTCCCCAACAATTTATTTTTTGCTTTTAATTATTAAAAAATAGCCTTGAAAAGTATTGTTACCATTAGTGATGGAAAAAGTAGAATCCATGCTAAATGCATCTAGTTTTTTAATTAAAATTCAATCAAAGGAAAAAACAATGGTGGAGTTTTATAGCAAAAACAACAGATATTACAAAAATTGAGTTGAAAACCACATTCCAAATGTTTTTTATGAGTATTGAACTCATTGGGGCACTATATTACATAGATTTTCACCATTTTAATTCATGCTTTGGAGGAAGCATATAACAGATTTATAATTACGAGTAAGGGTGCAACTAAACTAGTGATCACCTTCAGCTTAAGCAACTATGAGTAAGAGGCATCTACGTCATCAAATTCACCTGAGGCACAATCATGTCCTCAACCATTTTGACTCTCCGTGTCAGGTATCTCCAAGCCTTACATTCAGCAAGAAAATGTTATAATTTTGTTGCACATTTCATTCAAAACCACCATCAAAATGAGAAGTATGGTTTTCATTTGAAAAAAAGTAGTTTTGAAAAAAAAAAAAGTTTGTATTTCTATTTGAAATGATGCATAGGTGGGTTGGTAGGAGTTCCTTTTTGCAAACGTGAGGTGAGAGGCTTTGTTCCCACTAAAGAATTTTTGTAAGAGAATAACTTTAGCACAACACCTCTAAATATAGCAGACCACCAAAATTAGCACCAACTAACTAAATTTGGAGGAGGATGTCCTAATTGGACCAATTTTTTTTACAAATATTTAAACTAGATGCACAAGTGCTCTTTCTTTTACAAAAAAAATCAAATTTTCTACCTTGTAAGTGAAAAGAGGGCATAGAGCCCAAAATTTTTTAAAAATTTGCAAAAGTTTCAAAATTTTCAATCCAAAAGGACAAAAAAATTCCACAAGATGGAAAATTTGTAAAATTGGCCATTAGTGCCAAAAAAAAAATTTTAAATTGGCCAATAGTGCTACATTTTGCTAAACGGCCGAAAAGCGAGCCCAAAAATCAATAAAATAATATTGCATGGGTGTACTACTTTAAGGGGGCAAAGTGTTAAATTTTTATTTTCTCTCATTATTTAGTTTTCACAATGGCTGCAAATACAGTACCCATGTTATTTTCTCCTAGATTCTCAACTTCTTCGTACTAATAACTATGTTGCATGGAAAACTAAAATTCATGCACAACTTAAATTTGAAGATATTTGGCCCGTTGTTTCTGGTAATCTAACACAATATGAAATTGATATTACACAACAACGCTCATTTGATCACAAAAATTAGAAATCTAAGTTAATAATATTATTTGGTGTTTTAGATGAGGTTATACCTCATATTCCAAAGGCCACAATAACAAAAGAAGCTTGTGACAAACTAAAATTTTATATGATTCGAAAAATAAGAACACGATACTTTATCTCCATATTTAATTGTTAAATTTGAAAATGAAACCAACTAAAAAAGTTAAAACATTTTTTAGATGAGCTGCAAATTTATGGGCATCAATTTAAACTATGGAAGAAGAAGTTACTAACACATCACTTGTGTTGAATGTTCTGAGAGCCATACATCCTTCATGTAGGATTTTTGTGACCACATTAAATATAACTAGTCAAACAAAAACTTTTCAACAACTGGTGAATATGCTACAATAAGAAAAATTTATTCACACAAGTACTAAAACTGAAGAGCATGCACTTGCTTCTAATCAGAAAGGAAATAAATAGGCTAAGTCTCATAAACAAACTTCAAAGCAAGGTAACACTCAACAAGGTTAAAAGACCCAACAAAAAAATCCTATTTGTGATAAACACGGACATCAACTAAAGGATTTTCGTTACAACCCGTTTCAAAATGTATCATTAAATGGAAAGAAAACTGATAACTAACAATTGAAACAAGACCAACAACAAAATAAATAGGGACAAAATAAGGGCAGTGGAAGAAGAAACCAACTCAAGAAGGAAACATTTCTAGATAGGAAGATCAAAATGATGATGATGACTTTTTATATATTACATAGTCAACTAAAGAACTCAACTCTATAAATAGAATTTAGTATATCGAGGTTGGCGAGAAATTTTTTGGGTAGAAAAATTGGTAGACTTCTTTCCAACACTCTGGGAACATAAGTCCCTCTACTTTAATTATGCAGCTCCATGTTTATATGCATGTGCAAAATTCATTTTCTGTGGTGGCCTTGCAGTCAGGGATCCAACAGGGGCACTCCACTTACCCTGCAGCAAAGCTAGCAATTTCTTGCTAGAGAGGAATTTGCAAGAGAATAGGAAAGGGAGAGGGATTAATGTTATGGGTAGAAAATAAGAGTCCCACACCCATTAACCGAAAACTTCAACACATGTAGATTTAAGAAGAAACAATTAAGCCATTTACAATAAGACCAGATAAGATTCAATGAACACAAAGTCTTAATTAAACCTCCTAGTCAAAAAGGTAGAAACTCCTCTTTTATTGAAGTTTGAGAAAAATTGTACATGCAAGAGTGGGAAGAATGTATGAAATGGGAAGTGGAAAAAAAATATTAATCTCTTTTCTCCTTCACTAGATCACTCTCTCATGAGCTTAAAAAAAAGACAACCCTTTAGAAATGGGATGCCTTTACAATTTATACAATTTTGGAAATCTCTTCACCTACCCCCCAATGACTTTTCATATTCCTTTGCACAACTTAAGACTTCTTACATCCCTAGGAAAATATTAAGTTCCCTTTTATAAAACAAGGGTAACTTATTACATTACAATTATAAAGTCACTTTTCAATTAAAATAAAGGCATTATGAAAAATTGCAACCTCAACAAAGAATTAGAATGTGAGGAGAGAGAAAGAGGGAGGAGAAGAGAAGAGTTAGGAAGGAGAGAGAGAGAGAGAGAGAGAGATTGTTATGATGAAGAATCCACCTCTGATGAAGTCCAATGATCCTTTCTATATGATCTGATGAAATGCTCCAATGTAGTGAACTCTGACCTTGAATGTTTTACACCATGAGAAACCTCCTTTGGATGATCTACGGATACTGTGAACTAAGTGTTTAAAAACATTGTTTAATGATTCCATTGGTGACCATGAGTGTCACTCATGATGGTCCCCTCTGAAGAGATTGAGGCTTGAAACACATCCTACCATGACTCTTTGCAACAATGTCATGTTTGAATGACAGAAATTACTCCTGAGATGATGTATTTGAACACTAAATAATACCCCTTCTAAAATATGAAATGATCACCTCAAATCATGAAAAACCACCACTCTTTTGATCCTCTGATTGCACCCGTGAATGGGAAAATGGAACAATATTTTGAACTTGAATTTATTACTTCCTAGGACACTTTTCTACACTAGAAAAGGAAATTTACTATTTTTAGTAAGTGTTAAATTTCAACTTTCTTGATCTCACCAAGTGAAGTTAGCTCTTATGATTGCCCCTGTGTATACTTCTCCTGCCTAGATTTCTCTTATCTAATGGCTTACTAATAATGAAAAGTTTTTTAAAATACACGTAATACTTTTACTAAGAGGAAATATTTTTACCACTTTCAGCACTGATCAATCACTCTAAACCTCTGGATGTCCTTAGTGCACACTATCTTTATTGCAATTGCTTCTAGTGATGACTTATCAAAAATAGCAAGTGCCCACATAAGAAGGATTAATATTTTTGGAAATTGGGTTTCTGGGCCTCGATTTTTGATGAAACAAACTTTCCTGATATAATTTTTTTCTCTTTAGTGTTCTTCTATAATTTCAAGCCAAACCGGTTGCCGGATTAGGAGATTTTAAAATTCTAAACTTTTTTCTACGGGAAACTTGGGGTTTCTTCACTGTAAAAAATCTGACCCATGCATGTGAGAAATTTATTTGGGAGATTTAAGGAACCTATGAAAATAGATGTTTGTAAAAAATGGCATTTCGATTCATTTAGTGGTTTGAGATATATGATCAAATCTCCTTCACATACTTTGGGGTTTTCTAGCAATATTTTTCTGATTTTTTTCTTCATGAATCTAGTTTTTTCTTGTATTTTTATTTCTTCATATCATGGTTCATTAAAAATATTATTTTAGAATGTTAAAATGTTGTAGAAATATATAGATAAATGTTTTTAGAATTGCGGAAGTATGTGGAAGGCATAGGGGATGAGAATGCAAAAAATGGCTAATTCCCTTGGATTTTATAGCTTCAAATGTGAAGGGAAAGGGTGGGGTGAATTTTTTTACACATCATTTCCCCTTTCTTTATTACAATAGGGGTCATAAAAAATGTTCCTAACCCTAGTGATGATAAATGGCCGGTGTTTATTTGATGTGCAAGTGGAGGAGGGGGGTAGAATGGAGCACAGGGGGCTAGGAGATGGTCGCATCTGGGTCTGAAAGGAAAAATGAGGGCGAGGAACATTTTTTTGCACCTCATATAATTTTGGGAAGGGTACAATAAGTGCAAGAAAATTTTCCTTTCTCTTGGCTTGGCAAGTGTCACACATGTAGGCGTAGGTGGAGGAGTAGGTCAACTCAATCAAAGGTGCTTAAGAGTGAGTGTCTGAGTCATATGGGTGACCAAGAGGCTAAATGGTAGGAGGGAGAAATATTTTACACCTCATTTCCATTTGTAAAGGTTAAAATGTGACATGAAAATGTGCCTTAACCTAGTGATTCCATGTGTCCCTTTAGAAAATTTCCTAAGTACCAAAGAGCATACCTTTAGAGCCGACTTGAGAAGGTCATAACTTGAGCTCCTGGATAAGTTTCCGGGTGATTATTTATATGATTTTGAATGAAAAATACATTTTGAGAAGAATTGTGAGGGTCAAAATGATTTATTCTAGATATAACACCTAAAATTTTCCCCTTTTTCTTGGGATCACCTGTTGTGCATGGAAAGAATGAGATGGCCCAAAAAATGCATGGTTCTTGAAGATGTTCTATTTCCTCTACAATGTGGGGGAATGAAATATATTTCAAATGATATATTGTTTGGACTAGATATCATTTTGAAGCTCTCGGAATCTTTCCTTGAAGATGAGGTTCCTTTTACGATGTAATTTTCTTAGGACTCAAAAACCAACTTTTAGTGACTTGGCTCCTAAACATCTTATTCTTTCCAAATTTTCCCTGAATTAGTTGCAAAATGATTTGGATTCTTAAATACACCTCCATGATGAAAATTAGTCTCATGTACAACACCAGTGATGATGCACTTGGCTTAAAAAGGCTGTTGAAAGCCATTTCTATGTTTGTGAAATGTCCCTTGAAAATCGAACCATGTTTTTGTGATTTGAGCTCCAAGGAATATTGTCAAACACTTGGCTCGCAAGTCTATACTTGTTGTTTTATTTTATTCATTTGGTGTTGTGGTTTGTTTTGATGATTGCAAAGCACTTGTAAGAAGTAATTTAAATGACTAAAATAAAGGGAACATAATGCTACATCTATATGCAATCAATATATGATTTAAATGACATGGGAAATGCACCTACAACTTAGTGGACATTATTACAAACATTTTCCATGTAAACTATTGATTGAATATGAACTGAAATAATTCACTAAAACAATGATATATTGACAAACATTTGTTGTGCAACCTTATTTCTCCTTTATTGAATGCATAGAATTATTACAATCTTATCAAATGTTGATTACAATCTGAGTGCAATCTCAAGTACATTGAATCAAGAATGAATGTCGCTACAATGTCCTATACCAAATACTCATGCAACTACAGCCACTATATGGCTGTGACTAATACAATGCAATGTAGCCTATAAAAGTGATATGAAATAGAAGAACCTGATATGAAGAAAATGATCGACCTCCTCTTAGCTGATAGACCTGCTTGGATGCCACAATTTTGAGATGATTCTACCACAATTTCCTTATATTTATTGCTCACACACTCTGATCATCAGATCGTCTCCCATGACCAAAATTGATACTCAATATTGCCCACAAAAACAAATAAAAATATCTTTAATACTTCCTTCGATTAAATCACAACAATACATCAGCTTCCGTGCCAAAATAAATGATATTTGTAACAATACCTCAATTGTTGTAACTCAATAATCTTCTCAATAAGATGCAATAATACATCAGCTATTGCACCCAATTAGCTAGCTCTCATAATTGCAATAATACAACAACTATTACAATTGATTGAATCCTTCAATGAAGCACAAATGGAAATCCTGAATGAATCTCCCATAATATGAATTGGGTTTATTTCCAATCCACAATCCTCCAAGGGGTTTCGTCCTCAAAAAAAAAAAAAGCATGAGCTGCTATGAAATTGTCTTTGAAAATGATAGATGATGCACCCCAAATGAAAGAATGAACCTTTTTTATAAAAACCCAAACCCTGGAATCCAAACCACTTTTAATTTTATTTCATTTTCCTTTCAATTCCAAAGGGGGCACCCAACTGTGGAATTATACCAATTCCACCTTATAAAAATAAAATTCCACTTAACATCATAATTATATATTATAAAGCCATTTTTTCCTATTTAATAATATGATGTTATAAAGTAACTTAGTAACCACACTTAATAAAGTCACTTTAATTAAAATAATATAATTATCTCATTACATAAACCATTCAGGTGCCTAAATCAAGTGCGAAAAGACATCTCATGCCATGGGAATCATCTCTAATCTACTGAATTTACCTACAGATGGATAATGGGAAAATCTCATCATTTGAGTGATCGACTAGGAAAGTGGCGACATTATAGTTTGCTTGAAAACCTGCCTTGAAAACCTTTAAACCTTTTCTCTAACATACTTGAACGATTTTTCTTCTCTTAAATCACCTAGGGGGATTAATGGAACTCATAGATGAACCACTAGAGGGATAGACTAGATGTGACACTAAGTGGTAGGTTGATCTGGGGGTGTCGGGAAAGGTATGACAATAAAAAATTTACACTAGGGTATAGTTGTCTTATTTTTCGTGTGAATTTTTCTCATGCAAAAATACAAGACAACATCTAGATATTGCTTGGGGAGATGTTATGGATCGAGCATAGTGAGTACATGATGTGATAAATCCCATAATCTCAATTTTAGACATACCAGTGCCTTATCCATTAGGCTACACAAAGTTACTCAAATAGATAGATAGAAGGAGTACACACACACACAAGACAAGATAAAACATACAACACACGAAAAGGAAAGAATGCACACAATGGAAAAGGGTGACACACCTTAAAAATCACCTATGGTATAGCTACAGGGGACAACCCACTTTCACTAAAGGAATTTTCTTTTTCAATAGTTACCTCTGAAGAGGTAACTGTGAATGATAAAGCTCTATGAATTCGTTGACTTGTTCCAGAAATTATCCTCCTCTCCTCAACTACTTATGAAAACTAGATGCTTTCATAACTATCTGTATACTTTTTAGGAGTGATCCTACATTATATTATTGATTCTCAAGCCTTCACTTAGAGATTACACTACATTTTTTCTCTTTGAAATCAGTTTCATAATACCAATTGTCTTTTGTGTTCATCCACATTATTGATCTCTCATTTACTATCTCATTATTTCCCCAGGGCTTATTTTTATTTGGATAGCTTGAATATCTTGAGTTTTCTCGCTCCACCCATTTATGCTCATTGACATATTTTCTATAGGATTACTTTAATTCATGATTTTGTTCCATCTCATTATGAGGTATTTGAAATTTGAGTGAATATTCAAGCGCAACCTTGTACCTATCTTGCATGACCATGGCTTGAGCCAAGAGGTCAAGACTTAGCTCAGGATCTCACATGTTTACCACCACTTCCAAAATGTCTTGAACTGAATTCTTATTTGAAATTACCCAAATCTCACCTTTACCTAAGCTCAAAGAATCTTCATTTTGGACTTCAAGACAACTATTTGAAGGAATTACTTCATTATCTTGAAGCTTGTGACATTTTTCTACATTTCTATCAAGGGGATCCTTAACTTTGGAGACCTCGATACTTTTATTCTCAAATTTTTCATCACATAGAGAATCATCTCCTTCGAATGGAAAGGAGAACACTTCAACTTCATCAACACATCCGTTACTCATTAGTTCATGAGGGGCCTCATATTCTTCACCTTGTTTTACTTCATCATGGTTGACCTCCAAATTGATTGATGATTCTGAATTGGATTCTTATTTGTCTTGTATATCCATAGCTTGCATTAGGAGTTCAATACTGAGCTCAGGGTCTTCTATTTGTTTAACAGTTGTTAGGAGATCTTACATAGATTGTTCTTTCAAACCTTTTGATGGCTTATCATAAGTTGACTTTATTTCTTCTTCATGGAAGGCATGATCAAGGGAATATTTATCTTCGAATAGGAACGAGAATATCTCTTCCTCTTGGGTAGGCATACAAGCTGGTTTCTCCACTAGAAACTCACCAAGAGCCATTTCCTCATCTTCATATTTTTAAATTCAAAGCTACCCTCATGCAGCTACAAGTTATTCAATGCTTCCTCTAGATCAATATTCCTCTGGGAAGGAATTTTTGGTCCTATCAAGATTGGGATCTTGTCCACCTCTTCAGTTGTCACAAAAATTATTCATACTCCTGTTATCTTGATACATGATGTTAGCTCCTGGGATTCCTAAAGTTTGTACTATATATTTCGTCTTCTTCACATGAAGCAACTTCTCCATATCTCCTTTGGTATGGTTGTGGAAGACCAATTCTTCTAAATTTTTCCTCCCAAGTCTTAGTAGAAGATTCAACCTAACAATATTTCAAAAGTTACCAAGATGTCCCCTGCAAAAATAGTCATTGACATCTTTTTATCTATAATTTCAGTAAGAGCCACTTATGAATCTATAATCTTCCCTACAATTGGGAGTTCCTTTGACTCCGTTGAGTAACAAGAACCATCGGGTAGATTCATAGTGAGTTAGAGAGATTTGGTGACCTTTGCAGGCATTACATTATCAGAGGAACCTAAATCTATTATGCAATTATTCAATACATATTCTCCAACGAGAAGGGAGACATATAAAGGACCGACCTTATCAATCTTTGATGCACTCAGAACAAGCATGTTCTATGATGGAGGTGCAGGTGGGTTTGGTACTAGTCCTTTAGAACTAGGGGTCTCAATAGTGGGTTTTTAACTACCAATCTTGATATACTGGACAAATCTCTTAAATTTTTTGGGTTGAGTCTGAAAATATTCATCTTCAGTAATTTGCACTTTGGTTCTATTCGTATGTTCTACGATTTCAAAAGGGGTAGATGCAAATAAGGGGGGTGAAGGGAGTGATTTAAGAGTTGGGATAGGTTTGGAAGCAGGAATCGATGTTTGGGGAATGGAGATTATTTTGTAAGGCACATTAGCAACTTTTGAAACACTATATTTTATAGGAGTAGGTTTATATTTAGAACTAGAAGAAGCATTGGAAGACTTACTTGGAATTACAGGTGACTTCTGACTTGTCACAAGATAAATTTTCTCCAATGCAGACTCCATGCAAGGTGGAAGAGGAGATCCTTGACTGATTATTTTGTTTTGCAGAGTCACCACAAGATGATCTTCAGTCATCTTTTTCTTTACAACAATAGAGGGATATGTTCCCTTTTTATATTGGGAGTGATTGAATACAACACATGAGAAACTTGGTGCCTCTTCACCATCATCATCTTCACTCCCTGAGTGATATTCAATGATGTCATTTTGAGTGTCACCACCCACTTCTTTTATCTCTAGGAAACTACTACCTTCACTTTCTTTTTTGATCCCTTCTTCATCCTCTTGAAATTTACCACTTACAATGGCGGGTGGAGCCTCCAAGCAAAGCCTTTGAGGTGCTCCTACAATCTGATTTCTCTTATTTATTTGAGGAGATACTCATTTAAAAATTTCCCTCTTCAATGATGCCAATTTCTACAAGAATGGATCCATTCTTTCATCTTCAGGACGTTGAGCCTTAACCTTTAAAGGGTTTTTTATCTTCCTAGATAGGATGAGATCATCATCAACTTCAATGGACATCCTTTTCACTTATGTTAGATTCCATGGTTGGACCCTTCGTAGGAATAATCCTACCTCTAGTGATTGATCAATAATGAAGAATATTGTGACATTGTTTTCAGATGGTGAATAATCTTTCGGTATCCTACAAAGCAACCAGTTGAAATGGGCCTTGAATTCTCTCATATTTTTGTTCAATCATTTCTTCATTTGAGCCAACTGCACCAAGAGGTACTGACAATCTTCAATTGATTTTAATCTTTCCTTGAAGGTAGTCTTGATGTCATTCAAACAAGTGATGGATCAGGCGAGCAAGAGGTAGAACCATTCCACTAATTTTTCTTGGAGAGATTCCACAAACAATCTTAGAGTGACACCTTCATTTTTGACTCCAAGGATTCCACATGATGTGGTGAAGGCTGATATGTACTCTTCAGGGAGTTACATGCCATCACCTTTGAACTTGGGAAATTTTTTGCGGTAATTTGTTGGTAGGTTGTGAAGAGGGGCTGTAAGAGCGAGCGGGTCTATATTCCTTCCCCATGGGATAATGGATTGGAGTATTTTTCCTTCACCTACCATTTTAAATTATTTTTTGGCTTTGGATTCTTCTCTTGCTTCAGAAAATTCTTCTTCCAATCCCTCTTCTGGTTCTCATTCTTCTTCACTCAGGAACTCAACACTCAATGGTGGTTAAAAGATGAAATAATTTACAGGGGGTATTAATAGGAGTTTAAATGGGATTACTAGGAGTACCACTTGATTAATCATATGGGGATGAGGCTTGATAAAAATAATAGGTATTATCTCTGATTTTTCTTGTGTATTTTGCAAAGCCTCGAAAGTGGGATCAAAAAATCCCTTTGATATATTCAACCTGGTGTATATCCTTCCAACCAACTTTTGCCAAATCTTGCAATACTAATACGAAAGGAAACTTTGGAATATAAAAGGTCACCTATAAGAACTGACAACATGTCTTTCAACAATGTATTTCAATCAACTCTTTTTTTATTTTTTGGATATTTGAATTTTTTTTGTATTTTCTTGATCTTGTGATCATATTTTGGGTGTAGATGTTGCCAAGTCTTCCCCACGGTGGACACCAAAAATTTTTTTGGAGAAACTTTGTTGAGTAGACAAATTGGTGAACTTATTGCCAATGATCTAGGAATCTAAGTCCCTCTACTTGAATGGTGTAGCTATGTGTTTACATGCTCGTGAAAATTTTTATTTTTGTGGTGGCCTTATGGCTGGGGATCCAACAAGTTCAATCCACTGACCCTACGACAGAGCTAGCAATTTCTTGCTAGAGAGGACTTTGTAAGAGAATAGGAAAGGGAGAGGGATTAATGTTGTGGGTAAAAAATTAGAGTCCCACACCCATTAACCAGAAACTTCAACATGTGTATATTTAAGAAGAAACAATTAAGCCATTTAAAACAAGACCAGATAAGATTCAATGAACACAAAGTCTCAATTAAACCTCCTAGTCAAAAATGTAGAAAATACTTCTCTTTTATTGAACCTTGAGTAAAATTATACATGTAAAAGTAGGAAGAATGAATGAAATGGGAAGTGCAAGAAAATTAGCTATCTCTTTGCTCATTCACAAGATCACTCTCTCATGAGCTTACAAAAATGAAAACCCTTCGGAAAGGGGATGCCTTTATAATTTATACAATTTTGGAAATATCTTTTCCTACCCCACAATGACTTTTCATATGCCTTTGCACAACTTAAGACTTCTTACATCCCTATGAAAAATATTACGTTCACTTTTATAAAACAAGGGTAACTTATTACATTACAATTATAAAGTCATTTTTCAATTAAAATAAAGGCATTTTGAAAAATTGTGTAGACACCTACAATCCGCTTATGTAGGCTTTAATGCTAAGATTGCACTAATTATCCTCTTTCTCGTCATTTTCGTAATAATTAGCACTTTTCTAGCTAATTAGCTAACATTCCTCTTCATATTCGTTAATTAAAGATCATTCGTTAATTAATTATCCTTCCTATCAGTAAGGATGTCGATTAGCAACCTTTAGTTAATTAATATCCACTTCTACCTAGGTTAATTAATTATTACTAATTAATTACGCTTGCAACTCTAAATCAATAAATTGTCATTTATTGGATCAAATTCCTCTCTTACATCCGGAAAATCATACTAATTTTCCTCTAATTAGCTTCTATAAGCTTAGATCTACCTATTAATTAATCAACTTTGATTAATTAAAATATCTCCCAACTCCCATGACTTACTAATGACAAATTAAACTCTTCTAAATCAAGATTACCTTTTATAAAGCAACCTTATCCATTATTAATCTTGTTTTACCTTTATCCCACATTCATCAAATTGCTAGCATTACCTCTTCAAGAAAGCTATATAAGGAACCATCCTTCTTACCTTTCTTCTTGCACCATGCTTTGAATAGTACAAACTATAAGCATTTGATCTTGAGTCATTCTCCATTATTGGAAATATTTTCTCCATCTTACATCCTTTCACTCAAAATTGAGTGATATGGGAAGATCCAAAATGGCCTTGTAGCCATTCTTGTGAGATTTCACTCTCAATATTTGAGATCAAGTAACAATCCACTTTTATTTCTTATTTTCTTCATAGGTTTATAGTTTAAGTTAGCAACCATAGAGAGTATGAAATAGCTTAGCATGTAGTTTCATTTGTGCATTGAAGAAGAATTTCCTTTAAGCTCTTATCTTGATATTTCATTGTTTAATTAGAATTTACTTTTGAATCTATGTAGATATTAGTTTAAATTTATAGTTTAGTTAATAAAACATTAGCACATTTGGCACACCAGATGGGACTTACTCCATTGTCCTTTACACTTAATTTCAAGTTTTTGTAGTTAAGTTTCAATTTTGGTTACTAACCCTCTTTTTGCATATATTGACATAACTTGTTTTTCTTAACTTATTTTGTTGATTTTGAATGTGTTGAGTCTTCCTTGTAGGTATAAAGGAGGTGAAGTGTTTTCAAAATTGGAATTGATAAGAAAATTTCAAGATTTCTCCATGTTTTCATTTTTAGAGCTTACTTTTTCAACATTCTACATTCTAATTTTGTCAATTTCTTGAAAATCACAAATTATTGAGCAAGAAGTTTATGGTTTGATAGTTTTGAGTCTTCTATTTACATATTAATGTGGTGGGTTGCTGTCAAAATTTAATCTTGGTGAGAAAATTTCAATATTTCATCATGTTTTCATTTTTAGAGCTTACTTTTTCAACATTTAACATGTTAGTTTTGTCAATTTCTCGAAAATGTTAAGTTTTTTATCATGAATGTTAATGTTTAATAGCGTTGAGTCTTATATTCATATATTAATGTGATGGGTTATTGTCAAAATTGAATCTTGGTTGGAAAACTGTGACCATTTTACAAATTAAAGGACTTTTTTGACATTTTTTGGGTACATGTTAAGTGCATACCCGTGAGCATACGAGCATGTGTAACCCATCCTCCGGAGGCCATAATGTTTTCTCCCGAACTCGAAATGACTCTATTTTTTTGCATTGGAAAGGTATTGAAGTGAACTATGCAATGAAAACATAAATGCAGGATTTATACTTACATAATTGGCAGGTTTTCCCTTTATTGTAAAACTAGTCATTTTCTAACATGTCTAATGTTTTGATGAACATTATATTTCCATGATTTACTTGATGTAGAAAAAATATTGTGTATGCTCTTCTATTGTACCTTTTGGTGATCTTGAGAATCAAAAATAATTTTGATCTCTATCTTTTTAACATTTGGATTAACTTAGAAATTTGATTATTCATTTTACTTAAGGGAATGAACCTTTTACAAAGCATTTTTTATGGTCCTTTGATTTGAAGTTTTCCATTTCTATCTAGTTGGGCTAAAGTTTTTGTATGCTCTTCTCTTACACCTTAGGGTGATCTTGAGAATCAAAATCAAATTTAGTCTTTATTTTCTAACATTTGGTTAATTGGAAACTTCATCTTTCATTTTTGGCTTAAGGGAATGAATGTTTATCAAGCTTTTTGTATGGTTCATTAATTGCAAAACTTTCATTTAATTTTTAGTTGGATTATTTGTTGTGTATTCTTTTATCTTGCATATTTGAACGATCTTGAGAATCAAAAGCAACTCTTAATCCTCTTTAAAATAATGTGATTTTCTTGGAGAACTACTAATGCTTGAGTGCATGACCTAAAAACGCTTGTCAAAGAAAGGAGTTTGAAACAAACTTTTCTAACTACACGTGTGTTTTAGGTAGTCAAACAACAAACGGCTAAACCAAATTAAGTCTAAAAGATTAAAAAAACACACCACATTCAAAACACTTGATTTTTAGGTTCAGATAAGGGTACGCCTCATCCACGTAAAACTATGACATTAGCCCTTTGGCATAAGCCTTAAGATACAACAATGGGGGTGGTCCTAGGAACCCCAAAGTAGTCCACGCAAGAGGGAACCTTGTGAAAAAAATGGTAAGTGATTAGCACACCTACTTGACTAGTATACACATGAGATTTAGCATCAAAGTTATCTGTATCGCAACCCTAGTGAGAGTACATGATGGATGCATTTATTGCATACTATGCTTGAAGGGGGTAAATTAAATCCAGGATAATCCTTGAGAAACCTTGGCAAACCAAACTCACTCTTAGATAACTTGTGACACCTAGTTGATTGAACTACCTATGAAATCCATTCAGTCTTTGGAGCCAACTTGACCAAATCATTGTTTAAAAAAGCCATCATTCATCATGAAATGTGTGAAGTGTTACTTTTGCTTAGTTTTTCACTCTCCCTAAGGCAAGGTGAAATTGTGCTGAAGTGAGGCCAACATTTTTCATCCTCACTTATACTAACTCCTTCACTTTATTTTGGTACATTTTTGAATCAAAAGAAGAGTGACCACGCATGTATTGCCAATTGATTATGTCACCACTTTTATGTTTGTTTATGCTCATCCATGTTTGTGGCTAAGTTGTTAAACGTTTAAAGTGCATGGAGAAGTTTTCATATCATTGGTAGCATTTTTTATCTTGATACCCAAGTCAAGATTGTCAATCGTAGTTAGAAGTGATTCATCATCTTGATTCTCCTTTGAATTGTTATCTTGTTTTTATCGTATCGCAATAATTTTGATACTTTCGTCTTTTTTCTTGCAAACTTAACCTAAGTGTCTAGATTGTAAATTTACGCTACGTGCATCATAAAAATTCCTTGGTATACTCTACCCTTATTTTTCTTTCAAAAATAACCTCAATTTTGAAAGGTGTTATTACCTTTGTGCACGTCATGTCAATATTATTTCGATACTAATACATTAATTTTCTACAAAGTTTTGTTAATGTATCTTAATGATATTGTTGCATCATTCATATTCTTAACTTCCACTTTTTAAGATATAGGTCTTGATTGGACTTAAACTTTATTTTAGTATACCTTGCTTGGAAATTGTATCAACCTTTTATTATTACTTATGTGTTGTTCATTTTTAAACTTGGCATAAGTGGTGAAGTGTTTTGGATCATCTTACGTGTTAAACTATTAATTGATCATATGCTTATGAAGTAATCCATTTGACTAATTGGTTTACCAACAACTTTATGTGATTGTTTATCATTTTTCACATCAACTTATCCATTTCTAGGACAATCCTTTGGGTCTTTGATCCTCTTTATCTTCTCATTTTTTCCTAAGTTCATGATCGTTTTTGAACACATCTTTCAAACCTTTGTAAAAACATTTCCTATCAAGTAACTTTTGCATTAATCAAACATAGGAAATATTTCCTTTGTATTCTTTATGTTGCTAAAATTTTGATCAATCATTTGACATTTACACCTCTAAACCTTGTGCGATTATCAATCTTGAGTCATCACGATGTATGTTTTCCTTAGCTTCCCTTTTGTAAAGTCACACAAACATCTCCATATTTACGAAATGTCTAGTTCATTGTCATTATGCTGCCCAAATAAAAACGAAACCTTCTTCACTTTGAATAAGTTTGATAATACAATCTAGGTCTAGACCTTTGAACCTAGCACATGCTGAAAATGACTGATTATTTCAAGGTCCCTTATTCATACGACAATAAGGAATCAAAGTTTCAGCATTCACATCAAAATACACCCATCATGACCAAACCTCATTTGGTTCTTCATGCTAGAGAACCCATCTGGGTAACCTGTTCCCCACCTTCATCTCATAGTTGGTTTGGTTTAGACACTTCTGATCCAAATTATTATTCAGGTTCCCCCCACTCTTCTTATTATTCTAATCTAAACATTCCCTCTTCTTCTGAGGATTCCAATCCAAATATTTCATCTTAATTTTCTGATGATTTGGATCTGAAGTACTATTCAGATTCATCTAATTTGAATCCTAATTCGCGGTCCTCCCCATCTTTGTAGGACCTCTATTATTAGTCACCTAAACAACGTTCTCCTCCTTTAAATATTTGTGTTGCCACAAATTACCTTCATCATTCATCTAATGTGACTCCTACAGTGTGGTCCTCCCTTTATTCACATGACCCCTTTTATTAGACACCTCAACGACATCTTCTTCCTTTGAAGATATGCACGACTCCAAATCCCTTCAATCAAACATCTAATATAATTCTTGAATCATGGTCCTCTCTTTCTTCGCAGGACCCTTGTTATTATTCATCCAATGTGATTCTTGAATCATGGTCATCCCCTTCTTCACATGACCTTATTCATCAATCACCCCCACGAAGTCTTCCTTCTTTAAAGATTTGTGTGACTCAAAGTTCTTCTAGTCGAACTTCTGAATCGACCCATGCATTATAATCTGTAGACTTCAGACTTCATCCTACTAGTTTACAGACGATATAATGAAAACAAATCATGGCATTTATATGGGCACATAAATATATTCCTCTAGTATATTACGAACAAGGATTCTCTTTAGACTTTGATGCATTTGCATATTGTGAGGAAAAGGTTAATTCATTTTATCATGAAATGTAAGAAGAGCCTCAGATCATGCAACTTAATCCTCCTCTTATTCTTCCATCTTCACATTCTTCATTATGTGATGAAACTCTTAGGTCTTGCTTTAATCCATGGTTTATCTTCTCATCACCCAATCCTTCTTTATCTATCAAAATTCCTTAATCACAATCTCACATTGGGTCACTACCTAGTAGCCCATTATCTTCTTCTATATATGGGCCACCTCCAAATAGCCCTTCGCCATCTATTTGTGGGCCTCCTTTGGGTAGCCTACTTCCTTCCATTCTTGGGCCATGACCAAAAAACCCCTTATCTTTTATTTATGGGCCACGTCCTAATAGCCCATCATTTTCTTTTATCTATAGGACACCTCATATTATCCCATCATCTTCTATTCTTGGCTCGCATCCTAGCAGTCCATCATCTTCTATTATTGGGTCACATCCTAGTATTCCATCTTCTTCCATCTATGGGTTGCATCCTAATAACCCTTCTTCTTCTATTCTTGGGCCACATCCTAGTATCCCTTCATCTTCTATTCATGGCTAACCTTCTGGTAGCCCCTCTTCTTCAGTTCTCAGACCATATCCTTTTTGACCATCATGTTATTCTTCTATCAATGATTGTGGAAATCCCACCTTCATTCCTCACATTCCTCCCATCAATTCTAAATGTCCACATTCTTATCCCACTTCTTAGGATCAAACAAGTCATGCTTTAGCTTAGAATAAACCCAGACAAGTTTTTTACCAAGCTAAGACCAAAACGACAAAGAACTCCAAATCTCCCAACATCCCAAAAATTCAAAATCAAGCGCAATTCAAGAATGCACACCAACGTACCCATCAAATATTGTGCAAAGTGCAGAAAAATATGGATAGGGAGCTCAATCTCCCACATACAAAACCAATGTTACAAAACAAATCACAGTCATTTATTGAGTGTGAGCTCACCATGATCATCGAGATCTGGGATAATATTACACTTAATAAGCAAACACACTTAGTCTCTCTTATTAAATAAATCATGAACTTCATTGTTGGATCCTATCATCAAAGTGACGTGTTTCATTCCGATAACCATCAAAAAATTAAAAACTTATAAAATATTTCAAAAATACAAAAAAACAAATAAGAAAACATTAAAACATTACAAAAACAAAATAAAAGGTACAAAGATCAAACATTGCAATTAGGTACACATACACATGGATGTTCTTTCTTCCCTTTCTTTCATATTCCTCTATAAGTCATCCACCTTTTTCATCCCTTTGATGATATTTTGGTTAGCTTATTTCATACACATTTTGCAAAGGTATATCTATGGTATCCGTTTGACCTTGGTCTTTCATCACCTTGATAAATTAAAGAACGAATGACCTCTTAGAGATCCTATCACTATCTACATATAATAAACTTATTGGGAAGAACTTTTGGGCATATTTGTTGACACTAGCCAATGTCATCATCACAATCACTTCCACATCCTTACATCAAGCCATCAGTGGTTCTTAACACATTGTTAAACAAGAGAGCTATAAGTTTTTAGGAAGCAAAAGAATCAAAATCAATCTATCAAAAAGAAAAAGCTAAAAGAAAAAGAAAATTGATATATAACTCTCTTAGGGTATTTCTAATAATCTCTACTAGGGCTATGGATTCCTGACTGGCAATAGAGCAATTTTTTTATTAGAATCAAATGTATCTCCATCGGGGCTATGGACGCCTGGTTGGCAGTGGAGCAATGTATGGCTCTCCTTCCATAATACATTCACAAATCACCTTTCAAACTAAATCAATCCTACACATTGGCTAGTGTCTTCACTTACTATTGATCAACTCTTTCCTTCAAGAGGTAATTCATTTCCATGTGCACACACAGGATCTCAATGAGTAAACAGGATTAGTATGTTATCAAGTGTTACTTTTTGGACCTTGCTCAAACTCTTTCTTTAGTGCATGTCTTGTCTCATGATTTGTGCCTTGGGTTAATCACTTTTTCATTGACTGCCTTCTAAATATTTTCATAGCATCCTCTTTTTTTCGAAAATCATTTATAACATCCATGTGTATCAGATGTCCTCTTTGTCATCTTTACAGGCACTTTTTTCCCCTTTTAATAAGACAATTTTCTACTTATTTTCTCTCATATGTTTATTGGCTAGCTTATGTTGGGGTTATCCTTTCTCCCTCATGATTGAACCTATTTTATATTGGCCTTGATCCCCCTTCAATGTGTGAATAGTTTTCCTTTGAATACTCCCACCTAATCGTTGGGCTATTTTTCGTATCTTAACTTTCTTACACATATGCATGGCATTTTTCCCTTGTACATCCCATCTATCACTAGGGGAATCCATGCTTCTTTGTCTTCCTGTACATATTTTCAAAAAACTTTCAAAATAAAAAAACACTCAAATATGTTTCTAAAAAATTAAAAAAAATAAAAATCATCCTACAAAATTTCACTCTTTGGTTCTCACCTATTCTTGTCTATGACTCGCGTATCCTCTTGATCTATCTCCATTAACAAAGTTGGTTTGCTTACTATGTCTATAATCTAGGGCATAATGAGTTGCTTGGTACTATTTCATAGTGCATCACTTTTTATAGGACCCAAGTGTCCTCCGTTATTCCCCTTGCATGTATCCTTTCTTGGGGCACCATATTTTAACTCTTTTTATTAATTTGCAAAGGTCAGAATCGAAACTTGATAATAAAAACATTGCATTATGTTTCTTTGTTAGGTTAGTTTATTTACTTTCTCGTATTGAATTGCATTATGTATGTTGCAAGGAGCTAGGCATATTTTACTTTCTCGTATTGCATTGCATTTTATATGTTGCATGGAGTTGGTGTTTTTAGCTATGTACATTTTTTCGTATATGGATTTTCATGTCATACTGCATTTCTGTTCATTATTTTAATAAGGAGTGATGATGTTGATCATAAGTAAAATGATGAAATAAAGTTGGTTTTTACATCGGCGAGATGATAGCTATATCCATCTATTTTCATCTTCATTTTTCTTCCATATCACTTTGCTTCTATCAACACTTTTCTTCAAAAGCAACTTGGGGCAATGAGGATCAATTCTTATATGTATTCTATTATGTTCTAGTGTCAATCGACCTCTTTCATCACCCCATCGACACTCAAGTGGGCATCCTTCATTCTACTAATTTTTATTCAAAAAATTTACTTGTTTTTACTTGTCTGTTGGTGTGAGTGACCTACACATGCACGAAGAACACAGCAAACTGACAAAATTTCCAAGAACAGCTTGTTAATAACATTAGCAATAAACTCCACGATATAATGATCAAAAATACTTGCACAAGGAGTAAAATAACAACACCAAGAGTAATCACAAATAAAAAATAATGAGTGCATGTTTACCCGATCTCAGCTCTAATACCATGAAAGAGTCTGCAAGAATCGAATCGAAAATGATGCACCACGAAGAATTTGCACTCTGATGGAATCGAAGTAGATCCGGCGTAATCACAATGAAGAATTGATCAATCAATGGAAGATATTGCATAATAGAACAAAGCTTTCACATACATGAAAGACAGTGGAGTGTCTTAACATGCTCATAAATGTCAAATGAAGGGATACATATAGGGTGTTGAGTAACCCTAGTGCATGACACACAAGCTAATCATATGTGTCATCCACTCACATATGGAGGGTCATCTCACATGGGTGATGTCATTAGGGTTAGCTTGTGTGTCATGCACTAGGGTTACTCAACACCCTATATGTATCCCTTCATTTGACATTTATGAGCATGCCAAGACACTCTGTTGTCTTTTATCTATGTGCAAGCTTTGTTCTGTTATGCAAGATCTTCCATTGATTGATTGATTATTCCTTGCCATTACACCAGAGCTACATTGATTCCATCACAGTGTAACTTCTTTGTGATGCATCGTTTCTGATTCGATTCTCATAGAATATTTCATGGTATCAGGGCTAAGATCGGGTATTATTTTTTAATTGTGATTACTCTTGGCATCATTCTTTTACTCCTTGTGCAAGTCTTTTCGATCGTTATATTGTGGATTTTATTGCTAATGTTATTAATAATTTGTTCTTGGAAAGTGTGTCAGTTTGTTGTGTTCTTCATGCATGTGTAGGTATTCCTGAAGCTATCAGGAGTTTTGCAGCTACATTTAGCTAACTGTAGCTAAATTTAGTAGATCAGCTAAAATAGAGGTTGTTTATTTTTTGTTCTTTATTTATTTATTAAACTGGAAATTTTTAGATCTCTATTTTTGGTCTCTCTTCTATGTTTGCATGGTATTTTACAGAATACAGGTTCGAATCTCAAGTTGAAGGTTTTATGGTGTTATTTTCCACTTAGCTATACCTTCCTCCCAACCGATCTCATCCGTTCAGCTTGCCATGAGCTTTCCACCAAACTGAGCTCCCTTCTAGCTCACCACAAGCTCTCCCTTAGACCGAGTTCCTTCTACCTAGCGAGCTTCTTCTCATTGAGGCCAAGTCAAATTATTTTTTCTCTGAACTGGGCCACTCCTTGGAATTTTTTGTGTTTTTTGTGGTTACGTGTTTTTTTTTTTGAGTTATGGCTAACCCTTGGCTGAGAGAGTTCCTTGTGTTGCCTGCAAGCCAAGTGTTTCCTCCGTGAGCTTCTTTCCTGGCTTGCCCACTTGACCTGCAACCTTGCCTCTTATTCTCCCCTTCATCTCTGCCACCCTGGCTCACCCCTCGTATTCCCTACCTATGCATATCCATTGGAGCCATAAAGCCCTTGTCTCCTGCTCTCGGGACCTCCTCCACGCCCATACCACTCGGCCCACCTTTTCTTCCCCATGCCGAGCCAACCTGGGCCTGCTCCCACTCAGGCTCACCCCGAAACCAGGCCTACTCCCCTACATGCTGACCAACTCAGCCCTCCATCAAACTCAAACCCACCCAATATCCCCACCTGCAACCCACTGAGCCTTCCCCACCTGCAACCCACTGAGCCTTCCACTGAGCTCGCTCCATCCTGTCGCCCAACGAGCCACCTTTGCATCGGCTCTCCCACCTCGATATCTTCTCGCCCAACCCACCCTGCTCCCCATGACAAGCACACTTGTCTCCCACCCACCTCGACCCCACTCCCACATGGTCACTATCTCCACCAAGCCCCATCCCACTCAGGCTTCTCCCTCCTTAAGACTCTAACTCAACCACAGTGGCTAGTTCAAAATCAAAGGTGGTAAGTTTTTTAAATCTTTTGGTGGGAATTTTTTCTAAGTCGGTGTTGAATTTTACAAGGTATAATTTTTTTTAAAAAGGTGGTACTTTTTATTAAATTCATACAAGTGGGAAACTATTCAAACTTAAGGGGGTGTTCATTTGTTTTGGTGGGTATTTATTTTAAAGGGAGTATTTAATTTTGAATTTAATTAGGATTTAGATCTTAATTAGTTTTTTTTGTAATTAATTATATTTAATTAGATTAAATCTATTTCTATTAATTACAAATCAAATTGATCTTATTTACAATTAGATAATATTTAAAATCATCCTTTAATTAACGTTTATTGTCGTTTTTAAGTCCAAATAGCTCTAAAATTAGCTAAACTGGACGTTTCAAAACAATAAATTTTTAAAGCATTATTATCGATTTTTTTTGCTAATCGTGCACTCAAGTGTGCAGTAACACTCTGAGCAACTATTTTCCTTCCCAAAAAAAATTTGGCATTCTGGTAATTATCTAGACCCTTCTTGTGTCCATTTTCTCATTGTATTTTACCCTTATTATTGTTTGCGACTAGTGAGCACATCCGCCACAGTCTGCAACAAGGGGGTATCCATTGTGACGTGAGATACTTTTTCTCACAACCAGGATTTGAGCTCACCCCTTTTCGTGGTTTTTGCAAGTTGTTCTTGTATACAGTGTCACTTTTCTATGCTTCATGAAACACAATTGTGGTCTCCTCTCTTGCACATTATTACGCTGATTGCAAGGTAAGTTAGCAACTGTTTGAAGACGCACGTTCGGACCCAATTGTATCCAACGCACTAAACTATAAAGTGCAAAAATCATGGGGGGTTACTATATTGTCGTGGGTGGTTGTGTTTCTTTTCTGCATTCCTTCTTTCTCACCTCACTATTGATGTTTATTAAATTCCTTTACTTATGTCTTTCAACTTTTTCAAGTGGAGATCAAAAATAATTATGAAACTAATGGGTAAAGGGTTATTCCACATCACCATGGGAACTAAGACTGAACCAAATGAAGACCCTGAAAAATCTAAGTGGTTAAATCATAGTGATGAAGCTTTAGGTATTCTTTGCATGTCCGTTTCTCCTAACTTGCTCTTCCACATTGAGTCGTCCGAAACACCTAATTCTGTGTGGAAAATGTTAGATGGAATGTTTGGACAACAAAATGACATGAGAGCGCATGAGTTGGAAAACAAACTACTAGGGTTAAATCCTACTGATTTTGAAAACCTACAAGCATTCCTCTCTAAGTTTGTCCACACTAGATTGTTGTTAAATGAATGTCAAGTAGAGAAGAAATATTCTCAACTGATCTTGTTGATTCTCTCTAAGTTAGGTCCTAAATATTTTGTCTTTGTGTCAACTTTTTATGCTACAAAAGCTTCCTTGGGTAATGCTTGGAATATTCCCTCCTTTGACTGTTTTTCATCCCATCTCATTCGAGAACAAGACAAACTCATTCAAATGGGGTCCCTCAAGTCCAAGTCACATGCCCTTATAGCAAGTACTAGTAAGGAAAAGAAGACTGAAAAGAAGATAGAAAGAAAGGATCAACCTAAGAGGGAAACCAAGACCAAAACTGAATTTAACACAAACGCTTCGACTTCAAAGCCTAGAGAAAATAAATTCAAGCTTAAGTGTTCCTATTACAAGAAATTTGGCCATAAAGAGCATCTATGTATGAGAAAACAAATTGATCACCTTACTCATTTACTTGAGAAAAATCAAATAGGTGTTCCTGAGTCTATCAAACAAAATTCTCCAAAGGCGCGAGTCTTCTACTGCAAGAGAGTCTAAATATGATAAGAAGAAAGGGAAGGCCCTCATAGCTCGAGTTGCTCCTTCATTGACATGGATTATAGATTTCGGTACCTCCACCACATGGATTCTTTGCATGTTGAGTTCTCCAACATCGAACCTTGTGATATGTCCCAAATCACGTTGGGTGATAACATGAAAGTGTTGGTTTCCGGTAGTGGATTGGTAGAGATAGATGGGGGAACATTTAACCAAGTGTTGAGTGTTCCTGATCTCTCTACCATTCTCCTATCAGTTTACCAAATTACTCACCTTGGTGAAGGAATGCGAGTGGAATTTGGTCCTAACTCGGTGATTATTCGTCAGCTTAAGGATGATACTGCAGTGGTTGAGGGAAAGGTAGATCACCGTTCATGGTTGTATACCTTTTCCCACTTTACTTCTAATTTTACGCATACTTCCTTACTTGATATTGAGAGAAGCGTTAAGTCCTATTTGAGGGTAAGTGCACCAAGTTGGGGGACAATTAAGTGGACATCAAATCCTGAATTTTCCATTAAAAACAGCAAAACATCAAATTTAGTCTTCCACGGACTTGAACCATGCCGAAAAGTAAAAAATATGTCATAAAAATGGTACCATTGCGTAGGGGAGACTATTAGCTTTGTAGAAATACTGATTTTAAAGTGAATAGAAGAGGATAAATATCATTTTATAATTTTTTACTAATAGTAGGTCTTTAAGACACTTTTTCCTGTGAATGTTTATGTCTACGTTTAAGACTGCAAAATTTGTTTCACTTATCATAATGTGATAAAAATTATACCATCCCAACCATGGTGAAATTATATACATGTTAAAAAAAAAAATTTGATTTCAATATTTTTTGATGAAGTTATGGCGGGCAAACGGAAAGTACTCTGTTTTCTTTATGTTTTCATACCACTTTCACGGAAAAAATCATAAAAAATAAAATATTACTCAAAAAAATACAAAATAAAATCCATCCCAAGATAGATAGTGGCATATAACTTCTCACCAAAGGAAAAATATATATATCAATTTTTGGTCATCCAAATTGTGGGCAAACAGACTATAATCTTATCGGCGTTTTTTAAAAAAAATACCAAGTAATTGAATTTTGAGTGTTTAATATAGCTAATCTTGTCAATTTTTTACAAAAATTAGTATTTTAGAAACTAGATTCCAGATACTACGATTCATATTAATATAATTTTGTCTAATTTTGAGTGTATGTATTGATAATAATCCCTACAAGTTGATATTATGTTGTTATTTACAATATGATGTCCATGGATGACCCTATATTTATCCATCAACTTCCTGCACTTACCTTTGACTTCTACTTCTCTACCTATTGAGGTTATTCAACTCTCTGATTCGGATTCTGACTCCTCAGATGATGATGATGTTGAGAGTGCTCCTCTTCTTGACCCTCAAACTTTTGAGTCTTCCGATTCTGACAGTAGTGATGATGAGGACTATGTCCCTTCTCACTCGAATGAAGAATCTTCTAACTTTGTGCTTGATTCTCCTTGTCCTCCTTGGGCTAGGAAAACTTTGCAAAGTAATGGAGATTTAGTTGGAGATACTTTAGATATGAGACGTACTCACTTATATTTCATTTGACCCCACTCTTTCTTCACCTCTGCTTCTGATTATGTTATCTCATCTATTTCCTCATGTGATGATAGTTCCATTGACACATACTCACTTGGTTCTACTTCTAAAGATGAGGATTATGCTCCCAGCTCTGATATCGACAGTACTTTAAAGGAATCTTCTCCTCCTTCTCTCACTATTCCAAAGAGTGTTGACACATCCCACATCTCATCAGATATTGAGCAATCTCCTATACAGTATCACACAATCATCACACCAGCCTCTCTTCCACATTCAGTGTTTAAGGCCCCTTTCACTCCTCCACCTTCATTAGATGACGTATACCTATCTGACATCGCTCTTCTGTTTGTTGAGCCCCCTCATTGGGATGAGTATTTTCCTGACCTTAGTCATCTTTTTACATATACACTCATGATGTACTACAAGTTCCTCATCCATCTATAGTTATTTTAGAGGAGTTCATCATCTCCATTATTGAGAGTGCCCCTTTTGGGACTTTTTCCACTTCTACTTTTCTGGAGACTTTCATTGATCCACCCTTGTTTGTGGAGGTGGTTTAATTAATAGATGTGCAAGCTTATAAAATCTTTTAGAGGAATATTACCATGATTTAGACTACATAAGGGGATTAAATCAATTGAATAGTGATTTATTGGTGAAATGAAAGGGGTTGCTAATTAATTAATAATAATTAATTAATCTAGATAGTAAGGGAGATTAATTAATGGAAGGTCAATAATTAGGATATTTGTTGGATAGGCGACTTAATTAATTAGCGTAGTGTAATTAATTAACGATGATAGGAGAGAAGATGAGATCTTTTGACGAAATGTTGCCAATTTGTGGGAAAGGAGATAATTAGCACAATTTAAGTATTTAAATTACTCGGGCGTAATTATGGGTGTCTACATTTGCCCCTCTTTAGGGTGGCGTAAGTGATGCCAATTTAAAGATAGTAGACAGGTGAAATTTTGAAGGGATAGAAGAAAAATTAGTAGGAGGGAGAGATGCCCCCTTGAGTGTCAATGGGGTGATGAAGGAAGATGATTGACGATCGGAAAAGGTGAGAAAGAGATAGGAAAATGAGCAGCGGAAGAATGCCCCAGGTGAAGAAAAAGGATAATGGTGAGAGGAAAGTGATGTAGCAGAAATATGGAGAAGTGGAGAGAAGAACTTATCCTATGGCCTTTGCATCGGAACAATTTTGGTGTCATCATATTGCCAAAAGACCTACGTCATTGGTTTTTATTAAAAATATGAGCATACGACAAAAGTAGAATGACGTGAAAAGCCATACTACGAATGATTGTCCATTGCTAAAAACACCAACTCCATGCAACATACAATAATGCAATGCAATATGAGAAGGAAACAAGCTCATTTAACAAGGAAAACAAGTACGAACACACACATCCAACCCAACAACAGTCAAGATAGTTGTACAAATGTTTTCTTATCAAGATGACGAGATCTATATGTTTTTGATTGACGACAAGGGTTAAAAATGATGCCCTGAGCAAGGATATATGTAAGGGGAAATGATAATGGACACTGGGTCCAAGTAAAAAGCATTGTGTGCAATAAAACAGCACCAGGAAACAAAATGTGCCCGAGAGGATAGACGAAGCAAGCAGCTAGCTTTGTGAATGGTTATGAATCCGGCAATCCACGATTCGTATTAATTGGGGAAGATGTGAAACAAAACAGTAGGATATGGAGAGAATACCATGCACAAGCCACAAGTTTCAGCCGTAATAAGCAGGTTACCTATTTTTGTATGTTTTTTTTGTTTACTTTTTAGGATTTTGTGAAAAAAATTGCCCTGTTTTTGAATTTTTGGATTTTGGAAGTGATATATATATTTTTGGTTTTCTATTTTCCAATTTGCGGTGGACAATAGAAGAAATAGAATGAAGGGCCTATGCACAACAGAAAATTCCCCAGGTGGATGAAAAAAGTAACAAGTGACAAATAATGTCCCTGTATAGTGGAAAAATTAATAAAATAATTTTTCTTTTAAAATAATTATTTACAAGAGTGTGAATAAGAAGAAAAATCACCTAAGAGCAATAAAATTGTCCTAGTGAGAAGAAAGGGGTATTGGACAGCAAAAAATGCCCCAACACGGTGAAAAATAAAAGAAAAATAATTATTTAATTAAATTAATTATTCAACAGTGAACAAAGGAGAAAATGGTGCTTAAAATGAGCCTCTAGGCATTCAAGGCGGTGAAAAACAGGTTGATATACCCAACCTGGGGGGGTAAATCACTGCGACCAATTCATTTTAACCAACCACAATTGATTTTTTAGCACGATGCTCTAACAGTGACGAGGACGATGGTGATCACACGGGACCGACTGTGACAGGCCAACATAGTTTGAGGGTACCAGCAGCACGTCGACAATGGCGTATTTGTGGGTACTTAAACCCTTCTTGTCAAATTTTGTAATGAATTACCTAGAATTAGGAATTACGGTTAGGAGTCATGTTCGGCATGTGCACACGTAGGTTCAGGCACGCTAAAGGTGGCACAGATGTCTCATTAGGGGTGTACACTCCTTAGGGTAAATGTGTGCACATGTAGGTACACTCAAATGCACACACACACGTGTATGTGCCACATATGTGCGCGCATGCACACACATAGGGTTTTTGCACGTGTGCATGCGTAGGGATATGGCTGATGACATAAGTGCCAAAAGAGTGGCGCACACACCCAAAAGGGTGTGCAGGTGCACGATTGATGATGTAAGCATCCTGAGACAATTATGCGCATGTGCATGCACCAAAAGGGGGACACACACACCTGAAAGGGTGCACAGGTGCACCATTTCGACAGAGAATAGACAAGAAAATGCCAAAAGATATCATTTAGAAGAAAATTTAGGATTTTTGGGTTAACCCTAAAAAAATGATAGATTTTTAGAAGAAATGTTAGTGACTAACGAATGGATTGATTTTTGCAAAGATGATTACCAGTGTTTCAGACGTGGGAGAGTCATTCACAGATTGTCGAGCTAGAAGGGAGCATGTTTCAGTGAGATCATAATGCAGTAGCCATTCTTCTAGAGGTAGTGGGCCTAGGCCCCATGTCCTAGATGCCTTCCATCATGATGGACCATGGTCTACTTACTGCACTGGCCGAGCAGTGGCACAGTGAGAGTCAGTGCTTCTGAATCCCTACGAGAGAGATGACCGTTACTTTGGAGGATGTGTGGAAAATTCTTTGCATGCCCATCCTAGGTACACTGATTGAGTACACTTCTGATTTCAGGAAGATCAGGGCAGTTGTCTAGGATTTACTTGATCGAGATGATATACCACATGACGGTATGATGGTTGTGTTTCATGAGTGCATCACTGACCCTACACTGCACCGAGGACCCCTATATGTTATGGCACTTATCAGTGGGTTTTTACTCACTGATAAGACAGGGATGTCTTTTTCGTAAGGGTTAATGACATTGGTACAGGGGATCTTTAGTGGTGAGTGCTATTACTGGGGATAGTGTATACTAGCACACTTGTACTGGGACTTGCATCTTATTACTTACCACCGTCAAAAGATGGTGGGGCCTGCCTCTCTACTACATATTTGGTCATGGGACCACATTGCTATTGGGAACCATATGGGCTATTGAGACAGGCCAACACAGTCTGAGGGTACCAGTGGCATGCCAATAATGGTGTATTTGTGGGTACTCGAATCCTTCTTGTCAAAATTTGTAATTAATGCCCTAGAATTAGGAATTATGGTTAGAAGTCATGTTCAGCACACATGCGTAGGTGAAAGCATGCTAAAGGTGGCACAGATGTCTCATTGGGGGTGTAGGCTCCTTAGGGTAAATGCATGCACGTGCAGGTACACTCAAAAACACACATGTGCATGCGTATGTGCCACATATGTGCACGCACGTGCACACACTAAAAGGGTAGCACACACACATAGGGTTTTTCCATGCATGCATGTGTAGGGATATGACTGATGATGTAAGCACCAAAAGAGTGGTGCACACGCCCAAAAAGGGCACGCAGGTGCACGATTAATGGTGTAAGCACCCTGAGACAATTGTGCACATGTGCATGTGCCAAAAGGGGGACGCACACACCCAAAATGGCACGCACCAGTCCGACGGAGAATAGACAAGAAAATGCCAAAAGATGGCATTTAGAAGAAAATTTAGGAATTTTGGGTTAACCCTAAAAAAATGATAGAT
This sequence comes from Taxus chinensis, assembly GCA_019776745.2. Taxonomy (NCBI): domain Eukaryota; kingdom Viridiplantae; phylum Streptophyta; class Pinopsida; order Cupressales; family Taxaceae; genus Taxus; species Taxus chinensis. The sequence goes on from CM034152.1 coordinate 527,450,806, forward strand.
ATATTTTTAGAAGAAACGTTAGTGACTAACGAGTGGATTGATTTTTACAAAGACGATTACCATTGCTTCAGATGCGGGAGCGTCATTCATGGATTGTCGAGCTAGAGGGGAGCATGCGTCGGTGAGATTGTCGCATAGTATCCATTCTTCTGGAGGTAGTGGGCATAGGCCCTGTGTCTTAGATGCCTTCCATCACATTGGACCATGATCTACTTACTGCACTGGCTGAGCAATGGCACAGTGAGAGTCAGTGCTTCCAAATCCCTACAGGAGATATGCCCATCACTTTGGAGGATGTGTGGCAAATTCTCCACATGCCCATCTTGGGTACACTGATTGAGTACACTTCTGATGTCAGGAAAATCAGGGCAGCTATCTGGGATTTATTTGATCGAGATGATATACCACATGACGGTATGATAGTTGCGTTTCACGAGTGCATCGCTGACCCTACGCTACACCAAGGACCCCTATATGTTATGGCACTTATCAGTGGGTTTTTACTCACCGATAAGACTGGGACATCTTTTCCACGAGGGTTAATGACATTGGTATAGGGGATCTTTAGTGGTGAGTGCTATTACTGGGGACAGTGTATACTAGCACACTTGTACTGGAAATTACATCTTATTACTTACCACCATCAAAAGATGGTGGGGCCTGCCTCTCTACTACAGATTTGGTCATGGGACCACATTGCTATTGGGCACCACGTGGGCTATTGAGACAGGCCGACACAGTTTGAGGGTACCAGTGGCACGCTGACTATGGCGTATTTGTGGGTACTCGAACCCTTCTCATCAAATTTTGTAATTAATTCCCTAGAATTAGGAATTACAGTTAGGAGTCATGTTCGACGCACGTGCATAGGCGCAGGCATGCTAAAGGTGGCACAGATGTCTCATTGGGGGTGTAGGCTCCTTTGGGTAAATGTGTGCACGCGTAAGTACACTTAAACACACACACACACACACACACACACACACACACATGCGTACGTGCCACATATGTGTGCGCACGTGCACACACATAGGGTTTTTACACGCATGCATGCGTAGGGATATGACTGATGATGCAAGCACCAAAAGAGTGATGTACACACCCAAAAGGGCACGCAAGTGCATGATTGATGGTGCAAGCACCTTGAGACAGTTGTGCGCATGTGCATCTGCCAAAAGGGGGACGCACACACCTGAAAGGGCACGCAGGTGCACTAGTCCGATGGAGAATAGACAAGAAATTTCCAAAATATGGCATTTATAAGAAAATTTAGGATTTTTGGGTTAACCCTAAAAAATGATAGATAGATTTTTAGAAGAAATGTTAGTGACTGACGAGTGGATTGATTTTTACAGAGATGATTACCAGTGCTTCAGATGCGGGAGCGCCATTCACGGATTGTCAAGCTGGAGGGGAGCATGCATCAGTGAGATCGTCACACAGTAGCCATTATTCTGGAGGCAATGGGCCTAGGCCTCGTGTCGTAGATGCCTTCCATCATAATGGACCATGGTTTGTTTACTACACTGGCCAAGCAATGGCACATTGAGAGTCAGTGCTTCTGAATCCCTACGGGAGAGATGACCATCACTTTAGAGGATGTGTGGTAAATTCTCCACATGCCCATTCTGGGTACACTAATTTAGTACACTTCTGATGTCGGGAAGATCAGGGCAATTGTCTAGGATTTATTTAATCGAGATGATATACCACATGACAGTATGATGATTACGTTTCACAAGTGCATCGCTGACCCTACACTGCATCGAGGACCCCTATATGTTATGGCACTTATCAGTGGGTTTTTACTCACTGATAAGAATGGGACATCTTTTCTGTGAGGGTTAATGACATAGGTATAGGGAATATTTATTGGTGAGTGCTATTACTGGGGAAAATGTATACTAGCGCACTTGTACTGGGAATTACATCTTATTACTTACCACTGTCAGAAGATGGTGGGGCCTGCCTCTCTACTACATATTTGGTCATGGGACCACATTACTATTGGGCACCATGTGGGCATGATTCATGTTTGATATCCAAAGGAGCCATCTTACATGGCATGGGTATCAGTAGGTGGTGATGTATAAGGCCACCTAGGTAGCTTATACAAGTACCGGTGACAGTTCAATGAGTTGCCAAAGAGAGATATCATATGGAGACTTTACAAGCACATTCAGTGGCCAGAGGATACCATAGAGATGAGTGTTTTCATAGTAGAGCATTTTCTCCTTGGTATTCAGAGCTATATCATTGAGCTATACCAAGTTAACAGATGCCAGCGACAGCTAGGCATGATATAAGGGGTTCCACAGCTAGACATATGGTATGCCTGTAGATACTTGAAGAGGTAGACCATGGGGTTGTATATACAAGTGATGCGAGCCATGGCCAGTTTCTTACAGGAGGCCCCATGAGTATGGGATCCAGCACTACATATTATAGATCCAGGAACTACCGCAGATTACTGGGCGTGGTACGTGACGATTTTACCCCGACGTCTAACTATCCCAGAGGAGGCCTGGGTAGCAAGTGCTAGACCACCGAGAGATATTTGGCATGGTGGTGATTAGAGAGAGGGTGTGGTAGGCCATGACCCAGAGGATCCATTTGATGGATTACCCCATGATGAGCAGGGTGCCACATAGGTACAGGGACTAAGGCCACAGGGTCCAAGACAGGCACCAGCACAGTTTCCTAGATCTAGAATATTAGAGCAGGGATAGTCATCTAGAGTGCCACAGGGACCTTTTTCCAGTGGCACAACCAGTGGCACAGACAACCACCCTACAACAACAGTTACAGCATGCTCTAACAGAGAGAGACCAGGAAAGAGTAGAGAGAGATGAGGCCCAAGCCCTAAGTGTGACAGCGACAGTCAAGAAAGATCAGGCTCAAACTCAAATTTTTATAGTATCAGCAGAGCAAGATCAAGCTTGGGCCCAGGCTAGCCCAGGAGGTGATAGTGTTTTTCACTTTTAGTAGATACGACAGATGGCCTCGCAAATGACTCAAATGACGAGCCTATATCAGTAGATGTAAGCCCAATTGCATACCATGATATTAGAAAGAGATAGGCTCAGAGAAGAGTGCGTAGTGGGCCAAACTGAGCTTTCCTGAGCTTCAGCAAAGATAGAGTCTTACCGACGCATAGATGGTACCGCGGTAATGGCCCGGACACACAAAGATTTGTCTACAACCAAGGGTAGAGCCTCTTATTACATATCTTTATATTTTAAGACAGTTCTGGTGGAGCAATGGGCACCTTCCTATAGCTAGCAGTCCAGGAGAGGGACCAGATCAGAGAGGCCTCATGCCTCAATGGAGTATCCACGAGGACAGTTAGGGCAACCGAGTGATGTTCTTGCTATGCCACCACCACAAGATAGACCAGCCACCCCCTCTGAGGGATTGAGTCAGCCTTTATTGTATTGTATTGACATATATGCCTCTTGATGAAGGCTTGTTTTTTGATGTACTACAGTTTTGATACATGCCTCTGATGAAGGTTGTTTATTCTTTGTTATAGGAATCATCTTTTTGTATGCCTCAGATGAAGGCATTTTTGATGTACTGTAGTTACGTATATCCATTTTTGACATAGATATACCACACATGTATTATATGGACATTTTTGACATGACATATGTGTTTATGAGATGGACATTTGGTTGTTACTTCTTGATTGAGTATATGGATAGATAGATGTGTTTATGATGTTATATGATTTGATTTCACATGTATATGTATCATGATTTTGTAGATGTATCGCATGTGTTTTGATTTCTAGATGATTGATCTTGTAGAATATATCAAATGTGTTTGTTTATGTGATGCACAATACTTAGTGGATGGGATGATACAATGATATGGGTGTGGGGGGGATAGATTTTTATATTTTCGGTCCCTCTTGCCCCCATTTGATGATATGATATGTGATGATTAGCTTAGCATTCATGTATGATGTATACTTAGCTTTTTCTTGATATATGATGTATAGATGATGTTAGATGTGATGATATTGATGGCAATGTGAAGATGTGATAACAAAACAATGCACATGAAACAAGCAAACACAATCAAATGTTAACAAAGAACACAATGAATCAAGATAATAATAAACCATGATCCACCTAGCATGTAAAAACACACTTCAATATGCACAAGTAAGAATAAATCTAATCTAACCAAGAAAATATGAATCCTAATAAGGTATGTCTAAGCAACAAACAACACAAATGTATAAACATGAAGCAACTATACAAGCAAACAAGCAAAGCAAGAAACAAGACAATGCAAGTAAACTAAAGTAAATGGTTTTGCAAGTTTGTGTTGAAACAATTTTCTATTGTTTAGGGTGTTTGTGAAGAAATTTTCTATTTTCTTTTGTTTTTCAATATTTTGAATGTTTTTGTAGTTTGTGAAACAATTTTCTATTATTTTTGTGATTTTCAAGAAACAATTTTCTATTGTTTTTGTGTTTTCTATATTTTGAATGTTTTTGCGGTTTGTGAAACAATTTTATATTGTTTTTATGATTTTCAAGAAACAATTTTCTATTGTTTTTGTGTTTTCTATATTTTGAATGTTTTTGTGGTTTGTGAAAAAAAATTCTATTGTTTTTGTGATTTTTGAGAAATAATTTTCTATTGTTTTTGTGTTTTTCTAACAGTTTTCCAGAGCTATGCACAGGTAACCAAGAAAGCGTGGATGCCCCCAGCATTAGACGGGGAATATACAAGGGCAAATGCCACATGCTTATACATAGGAAGGTGAAGTCATAGAAATGCCCCTAGCATAAGATGAGGAATAGGCCAAGACCATGCCCCTCACAAATTAATAAAAGGAGACAAATCCAGATCAAAACTTGACAAGATTGGGCCCACAGGAAATCTCAGAGGTAGACATGGAACTAGCCCTAGGCTAAGTAGAAATACCCTTTAAATGTAAGATTCTTGTGAATAACGAATCCTCCCAAGGCACCAGAAACCGGTTTTTACCCAAGGACTTATCCAAAGTGCCAAAATTTTGTGGTTTTCACTTATGGATGACCTGTTTTCTCTTTTCCTTTTTATTTACTTTGTTTTTTTTGTATTTTTATTATTTTACCATGTTTTTTTTCTTTTCTTATTTTACGTCATGCTTAAGCATAGAACTACTTAAGATGCATGTCATTCATGGGCTCACGGAGCTCATCACCATTAGGGTGAGCAAGTTTGTATGCTCCTGTGTCATACTTGGCCACAATAACATAAGGTCCTAACCAATGTGGTTCAAACTTTCCTTTCTTTTCTCTTTATGCCCTTGTGTTGAACTGATTCTCCTTCATGACCAAATCACCAACCTCAAACTGGTGAGGTATGATTCTCTTGTTGTAATTTCTGGAGACTTTGTTCTGATATAATTTGAGGTGATTAAGGGCACAAATGCACTTCTCGTCTAGGAGCTCTAACTCAGCCAGTCTAGCCACCCAGTAATCTTCATCTTTATCCAAATAATCCTAAGATAGATTCTTAGGGAAGGAAGCTCAATTTCTAGTGGGATGATAGATTTTGTCCCAAATACTAGAGAATATGGCATCGCACCTGTAGGAGTGCGAATAGAGGTCCTATAATCCTAAATATCTGGGTGGATTTACAAATGCCAATTACGACCTATTTTACTTACCATTTTCTCCATTATTCACACCAAAGTCTTATTTGTGGCCTTGGCCTGTCCATTACCCTCAGTATAATATGGTGCAGACCATTTTAACCTGATTTGGAACCACTGACAAAGACCCTTTACAGTTTTATTCTTGAATTACTTTCCATTATCAGTAAAAATGGCTACAAGAATCCCATACCGGCAAATGATATGATTCATGATGAATTTGGAAATTTGAGTTCTTGTTACATAGGTTAAAGGAACAGCTTCCACCCACTTGGAAAAGTATTCAGTAGCCATGATGATGTGGGTATGACCATCAGATGAGGTAGGGGTAATCTTCCCTATCAATTCAAGTCCCCGTTTAGAAAATGGCCATGGGGTAGTGATGGGTTACAATGGCTGTGATGGAGCATGGATGAAATTTCCATACTTCTGACAAAGTACACATTTTATGACATAGTTACAACAGTCGGTTTCCATAGTAGGACAATAGTATCCTAATATTAACAATTTCTTGGCCAAAACCATTCCATTAGTAAGTGCTCCACACACCCCTTCATGTACTTATTTGATAGCTTAGATCAACTCTATCATATCGAGACAACATAACAAATTCCCATCGTAGCCACGATGATAAAGTGTACCTCCTAAAAGGGTATAGCGGGCTATTTGGTGAATTAGGCTTTGTTTCTCAGAACAGGAGATGTTAGGAGGGAACGTGTTGTCTTTGATAGGATTCTGGCATGTCGTACGTGGGCTGACGTAAATTTTCCAGAAAGAACAGCATGTCATTATTCCCTAGAGGAACACGAAGCATAGAACCCATTGTTTCCATAGCATCTGTCGATCTATTTTACACTCTTGGTATATGTTCAAATGTGATGCGCACAAAGTACTCTTTCAGAGTTTCTACCAGCTTTTTGTAAGGTATGAGCTTTTCATCCTTAACCTTGTATTCATCATTAACTTGCTTGATAATTAACTTAGAATCACCCACAACCTTGATATGATGGATGTCCCATTTGATAGTGAGCTTCATACCTATGAAAAAGTGCCTCATACTCTACGATGTTGTTTGTGCAAGGAAAACCTAGGCAAAAAGCCTACAGTATAGGGTTGCCAGAAGGAGTAATGAGGACCACACCTGCTCCTAAACCATGAAAAGTAAAGGACCCATAAAATTGTATATTCTATATGACATATTCTTCAATGTACAGTAATGAGGCATCTGGAAGATCCAGATTCAAAGGTTCAGTGCCTTACAAAGGTGCTTCTTCTAATTGATCTGCAAGTACTTGTCCCTTAACTAACTTATGATGCACAAATTCTATGTCAAATTCACTTAGTAGGATGATCCAATTAGCTAATTGATGAGAGTGCGACTGAGTTAGTACACCACTATTTATTTGTGACCAAGGTCATATTGGGTGAGCAGTGCACCAATAGAAAATTACGTAGCAGAGATATAAAGCAGGAGCAACTCACCAGGAGTTGGAGGCATGAGGACAGGTGGATTGGCCAGGTATTTTTTAAGCAAGGTGAAGGCTTGTTGTTTCTTTGGTCCCCAAATGAAGGCGACATCCTTTTTAAGTAGGTGTGTGAACGAATGAAACTTATCTACAAACTACGAGATGAAGCAGTGAATAGCCTTTATTTTTCCTTGCAAGCTAAGTAGTTGCTTAATGTTCTTACAAGGAGGCATCTCAGTAATAACAGATACTTTAGAAGAGTCTACCTCAATTCCCCTTCTTGATACAATGAAACCCAAAAATTTTCCCGATAGCACACCAAATACACATTTCTTTTGGTTCAGCTAGACCTTGTACTCGCGTAGGCTCTCAAAGATACGCCACAAAATAACAGGGTGATCCTCTCTTGTCTTAGATTTTCTAAGGATGTCATCCACATAGTCTTCCTTGATATCATGGATCATATCATGGAAAATTATCGTCATTTCCCTCTGATAGGTAGCTCTTGTGTTTTTTAATCCCAAATGGCATTACCTGATAACAGAAGGTACCCCAAGGAGTTGTAAAAGCCATCTTATGCTTATCTTCATCAGCTATCTTGATTTAGTTGTATCTTGAAAATCCATCCATAAGAGATAGCATCTCATATCCTATTGGAAAATCCACAATCATATCAATATTTGGTAGTGGAAAATCATCCTTAGGGAAAGCCTTATTAATGTCTCTAAAATCCGTGTAGATTCTGATCCCAATGGGCTTCTTCTGGATAGGGAAAATGTTGGATATCCATTCAGAATAATCAATAAGCCGAATAAATCCTACCGCAAGCAATATTTCTAATTATTCTTTAACCAGTAGGGCTACCCTTGGGTGTATCTTTCTGGGTTTTGGTTTGGTAAGCTTTGCATATGCATGTACAACTAAGTTGTGCATGACCAAAGTTGGATCTAAGCCTGACATGTCCTTATAAGACCATGCGAATACATCTATAAACTCTCGTAGTAGCATAGTGAATGTTTTTTATTCCTGTGCCAAGAGTGATGCTCCCAATTTGACTATTTTTGGGTCCTCTTTTGTACCAATGTTGACATAGATAGTTTCCTCTACTAGCAATTTTGACAAGTCCTCCATACGCGTAGGATCGGGATGAAGGTTGAGATCTCCAAGGATGTCTCCAGGAGATTTTCATCCTTGGCGTGGTCACTTTTATTGTCCTTTGATTTTTGCACCTATTTTTCAGCCAGTGCTTCAAAGAGGTTTTTACCAAGGGACTTGGACTTTGATTTTTGCCAAGGCTTTACGTTAGAACTTTTACCCTCACTTTTTCTTAATTTTTGCTGACCATGAAGCTCAGCCTCCTCACCGAATTATGCATAGGTGTCCAATTCAATATAGAAGCCCTTTTTTTGGTTTCCAATGGGAATTGTATCCCGAATGCCCATGAACTTTAAAATAGCTTCATCATTCTCAAATAGATCTAGTGACATATGATGTTGTTGGTCCCATTCAACAAGGGAAGGGTAAACAAGGTCAAGGCTTGGTTCCGTGAGGGTTATGGTTAGGACAGTGGTATTCATGAATAGGTTCATGGAGGAAAGATCCTCATATTGGCTACAATGGGAATTTGTATTGTTGTCTAGATAGTCAAATATATCCTCACGTTCAGAGTAAGTAGCATCTTGATCATTGGGGTGTGCCCCATAAGGGTGAATTCCAATGTTGTATCTTTCTATTTTAAAATGTGGGATAGGTACTGGTTCTCGTTGTCCTTACTCATTTCTTCCGCATCCTAGGCCCTTATAGCCCATGGAGTACATCATTTTATTGGATTTCTCGTATTCAAGGGTTTGATAACATGTAGGTTGAGTATCCTTTGGGACCTAAGTTCTAGGTGGGTCTAATAATTTTTCTTTAGCCAACAAGCTTCTAGGTAAGAATGACCCAATAATGCATTCATTTCTAGGTCTTCTAAAGCTATAGTTGGGTTGACCTCTAGTCTTGGGTGACAATGAGAGGTCAGAAACCAAGAGGGCTTGTTGTAGATTATATTCTCCATAGCTATATTCTAGAACCTTCATCTCCCATGAATTAAAAGGATAGGTTGATGTAGATGCACCACGGGCTCAAGAACTGAGAGAATCTGAATCTATCTGAGATTCCATGGCTTCAAATTGGAGAGGGATAGCTATATCGGCGGAGGGACATGCATATGTGCCCTTACATGTAAAACTATTGAGAGCTCTATAGTGAGCAAAGGGCTCTGAATCTCCTTGTATTGTAATGGTGTGTCCCTCATGCTTCAATTTAATGCATTGATGGAATGTCGATGGCATGGCCTATATAGCATGAATCCGTGGTTGACCTAGAAGCATATTATATGAAAGTTCCAAGTCCAGGACATGAAACTTTGTTTGATGGCAAGTGGGACCCACTTTCATGGGCAACGTGATTTTTCCTGTTGACTCCCTTTCCACGTTGTTGTAAGTGGTGATAGTGATGATATTTGACTCAAGATCTGCCTCAGTATGTCCTAGCTGCTTAACCAACTTTAGCATGCATATGTTCAACCCTGATCTGCTGTCCACAAGCACTTTTTGATCTTCCTATGGGTAACAACTAACTCAATATACAAAGGAATATTATGCATTGGATTTTCAGTAGGGATATCCCAATGATTGAAGGCAATGTGTTCATTTGGTATGATGTTTGCAACTGCGGCTTGAAGATGTGTAGGATCTACCTCAAATGGCATTCCTGACCCTTGAAGAGTTTGGTATAGAATGTCTTTGTGTTCTTTCAATATCTTAAGAAGATCTAAGATTAAAATCTTAGCATACATTTTCTCAAGTTGCTCCAAGAGGTTGTACTTACCATTTTGGGGGATTGATGGAGAAGGTTCCAAAATCACAAGGCGGGCACACCTTATTACTGCAGCACAATCCTTTCCCTTGATTCAGATGGTGTTGACATGATCATTAGGAGAGTGAATACATCCAATAAGCAAATCATAATGATTTTTTTCTTTCTTGGTGTATAAGTAATTCATTGCTTTATAACCTTGGGATGACTCTCCCCGATCCGGCTTTGACTTTTCTGATTTATCATGTTTGGGGAATGGCTCTTTATATATCCCCATCTTTTCATTGGGTGTCTGAGTTTTCTCTAGGTTTTCCACCTCTATCTCCCCATTTTCGATGAGGTCTTGGATATAGTGATGAAGTCACAAACATTTGGCTATCTTATGTCCCTTGACATGATGCATTTTGCAATATTCATGCTCCTTGTACCATGACGGTTTTGGAGCATTGTCATCAAATGGTTGTGTCATAAGATATGTCACCATGTGATCCGCATCCATTTTTTTTAATATAACTGAAAAAGGTTCATTTAGGGGAGTGAAAATTATCCACTTGGGTGGTGGTTGAATGGGTCCTTTGGTTAGTTTAAAAGGTTGGCTAGTTTGAACCACTTGTACACGTTTGGAATCAGTGATCCTGTCTCCTACCATGTTTTTGTTTTTGTTAGATACCTTTGGCTTCTCTGTAGGTTTAGCATTTTGATTATCTCTAGATTAAGACTTGAGAGTTCCTTTGGCAATGAGAGATTTCTCTATTTGAACCCATTTTTCAATGACCTCCTCAAAAATGTGAACATAATGCATTTGGAGGTAGAAGGCTATGTCCAGATTTAGGTTGGGCACAAAAATACTTACCAGCTATTTTTCAGGGAAAGCACAAGGGAACCCACTAGCTATCCCTCTCCACCATTGTAGGAAGTTGGTAAAAGTATCATTAGGGCATTGTTTGGCACCACATAAATCTGCCATGGTGACATCACTCTCGATATTGTATGAGAAGTGACGCACAAACCTCTCTGCCAATTCTGGCCAAGTGAAAATTGATCCCTAAGGTAAACATGTAAACCACTCGAAGGTTTGACCTCCTAGACTCTTGGGAAATAGTTATATGAGATAATTATCACTATAGGACACCTCTTAACACACCATATAGAAATATTTGACATCATCCCGTGGATCTCCCTTCCCTTTATATTTGTCAAATTTTGGCATGTCGAATTTCTTAGGAAAAGGTTGAAGGGTCATAGTCTTGTCAAAAGGATAGGGACATAATTCTTCATATTGATACTTTCTAATGCTCCCTATATTGCTCTCTTGAAGGCCTACGAGTTTTGCTTTCATAGAATGTGCCTCTTATGCGAGAAATTGTTCTTTAGTGGGAGAAGCAGGAATATATACTCAATGATACCCCGCATTGTCTTTTCCTTGACTTTCTCTATGGAGTTCATTGATTTTGACCTTAGGCCTTGACTTTTGAATGTTTTTACTTGCTTCCTTTTGTACATGAGAGATTTGCAAATCTAATTTTCGGCTTAGGGTACTAATCCGTTGTTGAATAGTGGTTTCTTCTTCTAAAGGTTCCTCCTCCTCATATTGTGGAGGTTCTTCAACATTCTCATGTCCTAACATGTTTTTACGTGGCACTTTGATAAAGGGTATCCTATGTCCCACTACTTTATCATTTCCTATGTTGGAGGTAGAATCATGTCCATGCATCAAAATATCCTCCATGTTGATAAGGGGTTGCTCTTCTTCGTTAGCGTTGTTCATAGGTGGGATTGTCTCATTTTCAGTGGGCATTTTAGCCCCTAATTCTACAACCTATGCTAGCACCCTATCCTTATTTCTAAAAATAAACTCATCTAATAAAGTAGGGTCAAATTCAAACTCTATGTGTGGGGATTCCAATTCATCACCACTATGATCAACCATATCTTCTATCTCTTTTTCTGCGGAAAACAGAGGCCCTAGATCATGTCCAATGAAAGGGTTTGAACCTTGTCTATTTGAGGCTTCCCAAGCTTACAATTGTTGTTCCTCGTATGTTTGTTTCTTGAGTCCTAATCGTGTTTTGGGAGCCATGATTTGTAGTAGTTTTACTAGGGTAAGTTATAAATGTGCTCAAAATTTTGTATTCACACTTAAGTGAAATACAAGATGAATGCCAAGAATATGAATGAACAACAATGTGAGAATACCAATGTGATAGAGTGATAAATCAATAGTGACACAATTGTTTGGATCTAAGCCTGTCAAATGAATGAAGTACTTCCTAGATTGTGTTTCAACAAATCAGTTTGGTATCACAAGATAATTAACAAGATGTTCTCACTTATGTCAAGTTCAAAAGAATAAACAAGACGTAAGTAACTACAAGAAGTTAATGTGACCTCCTAACAAGGTATACTAGAAGCAAGCTCAAATTTCATTAAGACCTATATCCCAAAAAGTGACAGTTACAATTTGTGAGTGGCATAACAATGTCACCAAGATATGTTAACCAAACTTTGCGAGAAACTAAGGTATTGATATCAAGATGCTATTGATATAACACACACAAGTGGTAACACGTAGCACTCTTCAAAATCGAGGTAATAATAGATTTGAACTAAAATCTTATAGTATAACTAGGAATTTTTAAAATGTGTGTAGCATAACCTTACAATATAGACATTTAGGTCAAGTTCACAAGAAATAAGACGTAAATACCAAAATTGTAGTGATAGTTTACAAACAAGGTAACCTTTCTAAGGAAGTTCAAGATTAAGAATCCACGCCTAACTACAATGACGATCCTGACATGGGTATCAAGATCAAAAAGGCCACCAACAATATGAATATGCCTCCACACACTTTAGATGTTTAACTTACCCATCCACAAACATGGATGGGCGTAAACGGAAAAAAAAAGTGGAAGAAACAATCGATTGGTAAAACAAAGGTAATCACCTTTCTTTTGATCAACAAAGTGTCAAAAGAACATGAAGGAAGTAGATCAAAAATGGGGATGAAAAATGCTAGCTTCACTTCGGTAGAGTTTCGCCTCGCCCTAAGGCAAGTGAAAAATTAAGCGAAAGTAACGCGTCACACATTTTGTGATGAAAAGATGGCTCACAACTCAACACTGTTTTGAAGTGGTCAAAGTGGGCTCCTAGTCAAAGTATATCTTCATAGGTGGTTCTCTCGCCATAGGTGTTACAAGGTTGTCTTAAGCGAGCTCGATTTACCCAAAAGGTCACACTGACTAGTTTGGGAGTATCTCGGCTTTACTTTACCCCCTTCAAGCACAATAGGAAATAATTACATCTACGTGTACTATCACTGGGGTTTCCATACGAACAATCGGTAACACTATCTCACAAAGGAATCACTAGTCAAGTAGGTAGTGTGGAGCACTTCCCATTTCATCCACAAGGTTCCCTCTTGCGTGGACTACTTTGGGGTTCCTGGAACCACGCCCATTGTTATAGCTTAGGGTGTTATGCCAAAGGGGTTATGTTCCAGTTGAGTGGATAGGGACATGCCATTTTCCGAAACCTGCAATACAGTGTTTTGAATATTTTGTTCTTTTTATCTTGTTTAATTAGGTGTGGTTTTCTTGAACACCTTTGGCAACCTGTATGACAACTGTATTAGTATTTTTGACTTCATTTTGATTCCTCCTTTCTTTGACAAGCATGGTGTTTTGGTCTTGTACGATGAGTTTAGTAGTTTTTCATCAAAAGAGTAAACATCATTTCTAATTCTCAAGATCATCCAAGGAGGCAAGAGAAGAGCATACATGATGTTTCCAAAATTTAAGAAGATATCAAATGGAAAACACTTTAATTCAAACACACCAAGTTAACCCATTCTAATTCAAATATTCCTAACAATTTCAAATCATCAAAAATACCTAAGAATCATTTCTGATTCCCAAGACTACCCTAAGGGATGCAAGGGAAGAGCATACATGATCTTATTCTTCTAAACAAGCATGCAAAATTTATCTAATCAAGTAAAAGCATGTAAAAACACCCTGTAAAAATGAGTGATTTAATAGGATAAACACTGTAATAAAGTTTAGCACACCCTAGCACATTAATCTCAAAAAAACAAAAAGACACATGCACCCCTGTTTTGGCTTCTGCGCGTGGGTTAGGGTGGATGCGCTACTCTATGTTTTTCTAGCTCACAGTGTACCTGTGCTACCCGAGAGGCGTATGTGCCACCAGAAAGACATATGTGCCACCTCAGATAAAAATAGGATTAGATTCTTACAAAGCGCTTACACTACCAGAAAAGCGTGTGCACCACCGGAAAAGTGTGTGCACCACCGCTAATTAAAACAGTATCAGATTCTGACAGAACACTTGTGCCACAAGAAATGTGTCTGCACCACCAGAAAAGTGTGTGTGCCTGGGTTAGGGTGTATGCACTGGTTTGAAAGGTTTTTGCATTGCAATGAAGGTACAATACAAAATGACGTGTGTTTGGGTTAATGCGCCTGTGCTATGGTTAGGGTACATGCGTCGGGGTTAGTGTGCCTGCGCCAAGGTAGATAGATAGAGATTCAGGGTCCGATAGTGCACCTACGCCACCATAAATGTGCCTGCACTCCTATTAGTGCGCCTGCGCCACTTCTGCAACCAAAACACAGCAAAAAACACAAAAACTCACATAGTTCAAATTTTAGCAAGTTAGTTAAAAAATGGAAACAACCCATTAAAATGATGGCTATGAACAAGAACCTAAACATATAATATTAGGAAAAATTCCAAGAAAATGGATATTAATTACTACATGTGCATATCAAAATTTAGCTAAAAACAATAAAATTTAAACTAAAATTCTAAGGGACTAGGTCCCACCGGGTGTAGCAAATGTGTGCATATTTTTGTGCTTAAGCTAAGCTAATGAAAATAAAGACTAACACCTAGTAGTCTTCACTAAAAAAGTTAAAGCAAAGTCTAAAGCACCATCAAGATAAGGGCTATACAAGGTTAGACAATAACATTATTTGCATTTAAAACTTCAAAGCATAAATCAAACTAAGCCTGCAAATTTTTCAAGAACCTCTACTCTTTTGATTAACAATAAAATTAAATGGGCCTATGTAGGCTCCATGGCAATCAAAGTGGTTTTTTTTATATCCAATAACCTAGGAATGAGAGCTTATAAAAGTTGGGCTACAAGACCCTTTTGACACCTCCCATATCACCCAAACACTTTGGCTATAAAAAGAGGCTTAACTCTTCAAGTGGTGAATTCTCAAGAGTAACAAAGGAAAGCTTTAAGTATATTTGATATGTGCTTTGCTTTTGTCTTCTCAAGGAATTTAGGTGTAAGTGTAAAGGTAGGAGGAGGGCTCTTTATATAGCCCAATGGATAAAGGAATCACTACATCCCTTTGCATATGGGATAATAGGGATGTTGAGTTAGTTATGGATAAGGGGGGTTTAGATAGGGTTTAGTTAACTTTAGGAGGGTTTTTTTGTCCTTTAGTGACTCGTGTGGATAAAGGGGGTCGTTTAATTAATTAAGGTGGTTTAATTAATAAATGTGCAAGCTTATAAAAGCTTTTAGAGGAATATTAGCATGATTTAGACTACATAAGGGGATTAAATCAATTGAATATTGATTTATTGGTGAAATGAAAGGGGATGATAATTAATTAATAATAATTAATTAGTCTAGATAGTAAGGGAGATTAATTAATGGAAGGTCGTTAATTAGGATATTTTTTGGATAGGTGACTTAATTAATTAACATAGTGTAATTAATTAACGATGATAGGAGAGAAGATGAGCTCTTTTGATGAAATGTCGCCAATTTACGGGAAAGGGAATAATTAGCGCAATTTAAGTATTTCAATTTCTCGGGCATAATTATGGGTGTCTACATGCATCCATCTCATCTCCCTCTTCTTCTCTCTTCTTCATCTTTCTGAGAGATTTCCCTTTTGTATATGGGTGCCTTTTCAGGCTAGTCTATGGCTAGGACCCATCATTGGCATCTTTCTTATATTAGAGAGTGTTTTGTTCTCTTTTGGTGGATATTTTTCCTACTGGTTTTTCCTTCACTACTTGGGACTTCTTTTTGTGCATGGGTACCTCATCATGATTTGTTTCAGGACCCATTTCTAGTCTTCTTCTTCTTCTAGGAAGATTTTGTTTGTATATGGGCACCTTATCAGGCCTTTAGTTGTTGGGCCCCATTGACACATCTTTATTAGCTATTTAGGAGTGTTTTCTTGTTCTGTTTTGGCTCATCATTGTCACTACCCTAGCTTTGTTAAAGGGGGGTGTTGGTGTGAGTGATCCTATGTGTCATCCACTCATATATGGAGGGTCGTCTCACATGGGTGATGTCATTATGGTTAGCTTGTGTGGCATGCACTAGGGTTACTCAATACCCTATATGTATCCCTTCATTTGACATTTATGAGTATGCCAAGACACTCCATTGTCTTTCCTGTATGTGTAAGCTTTGTTCTGTTATACAAGCTCTTCCATTGATTGATTGATTCTTCCTTGTGATTGCACCGGAGCTACTTCGATTTCATCAGAGTGTAACTTCTTTGTGGTGCATTGTTTCCGATTCAATTCTCACAGACTCTTTCATTTTCTACTATCTTTGAAGTGGTTTCACTTACACCACCCTAAAGAGGGGGAAATGTAGACACCTAAAATCCACTTACGCATGCTTTAATGCTAATATTTCACTAATTATCCTCTTTCTCATCATTTCCGTAATAATTAGCACTTTTCTACTAATTAGCTAATATTCCTCTTCATATTCATTAATTAACAATCGTTCATTAATTAATTATCCTCCCTATTATTAAGGATGTTGATTAGTGACCTTTCATTAATTAATATCTACTTCTACCTGGGTTAATTAATTATTACTAATTAATTACGCTCGCAACTCTAAATCAATAAATTATCATTTATTGGATCAAATTCCTCTCTTACATCCCGAAAATAATACTAATTTTCCTCTAATTAGCTTCTATAAGCTTAGATCTACCTATTAATTAATTATCTTTGATTAATTAAAACATCCCCCAACTCCCATGACTTACTAATGACAAACTAGACTCTTCTAAATCAAGATTACCTTTTATAAAGTAACCTTATCCATTCCTTATCTTCTTTTAACTTTATCCCACATTCATCAATTTGCTAGCCTTGCCTCTTCAAGAAAGCTATATAAGGAACCCTCCTTCTTACCTTTCTTCTTGCACCATGCTTTAAATAGTGCAAAGCTCTTGAGCCATTCTCCATTGCTAGAGATAGTTTCTCCATCTTGCATCCTTTTACTCAAAATTGAGTCATATGGGAAGATCCAAAATGGCCTTATAGCCATTCTTGGTGAGATTCCATTCTCAATCTTTGAGATCAAGTAAAAATCCAATTTGATTGCTTATGTTCTTCATAGGTTCATAGTTTAAGTTACCAATCATAGACAGTAGGAAATAGATTAGCATGTAGTTTCATTTATGCATTGAAGAAATTTCCTTTAAGCTCTTATCTTGATGGTTTATTGTTTAATTAGCATTTTATTTTGAAGCTATGTAGATATTAGTTTCAATTTATAGTTTATTTAATAAAACATGAGAACAAATTGCAACCTCAACAAAGAATTAGAACATGAGGAGAGAGAAAGAGGGAAGAGAAGAGAAGAGGAAAGAGAGAGAGAGAGAGAAGAATATGTCAATGAGAATCCACCTCTAATGAAGTCCATTGATCCTTGCCATATGATCTGATGAAATGCTCTAGCCAATGAACTTTGACCTTGGATTCTTTACATCATGGGAAACCTCCTTTGGATGACCTACGAACACCACAAACTAAGTGTTTAAAACATTGTTGAATGATTCCATTGGTGGCCACAAGAGTCAATTATGATGGTCCCCTCTGAAAAGATTGAGGCTTGAAACAAATCATGTCATGACTCTTTAAAACACTTACATGTTTGAAATATACAAATTGCTCCTAATATGATGCATTTGAACACTGAATAATACCCATTCCACAATATGAAATAATCACTTCAAACCATGAAAAACCACCACTCTTTTGATCCTCTGATTACACCCATGAATGGGAAACTAGAAAATCTTGTGAACTTGAATTTATTTCTTCTTGGGACACACTACACTAGAAAAGGCAACTTACTATTTTTAGTAAGTGTCAAATTTTAACTTTCTTGATCCCGTCGAGTGAAGTTAGCTCTTTTGATGCCCCTATGTATACTGATCCTTCCTACATTGTTATTTTGTGATGGCCTACTAATTATGGAAAGTTTCCAAACAAGACATTTACTATTTTTATTAAGTGGCAATTTTTTTACCACTTTCCACATTGATCAATCACTCTAAACATCTAAATGTCCTTGGAGCACACTATCTTTTTCGTAATTGCTTCTAGTGATGACTTACCAAAAATAGCAAGTGCCTGTGTAGGAAGGCTTACTATTTTTGGAAAGTAGGTTTCCCTACCTCTATTTGAGAAGAAATAAACTTTCTTGATATGGGTTTTTTTTCTTCATTGCTCTTCCAGAATTTCAAGCTAACCCGGTTGCTAGATTACGAGATTTTAAACTTGTAAACTTTTACCGCAAGAAACTTGGGGTTTCTTCGCTGCAAATAAATTTGGCCCATGCATGCAATAAATTTATTTTGGAAATTAAATGTTCCTAGGAAACTATATGTTTTCAAAAAATTCAAATTCTATTCATTTACTGGTTTCTAAGATATGATCAAATCTCCTTCACGAACTTCAGGGTTTTCGAGTGAGATTTTTCCATTTTTTTCTTTGTGAATGCAATTTTTTATTGTATTTTTTATTTCTTTAAATTATTGGGCATGAAAATATTTTTGAGGATGTAAAAATTTTGGATAAATGTCTAGATAAATTTTGGCAGCATGTGGAGGGCGTAGGGGATGAGAATGCAAAAAAAAGCTAAGTCCTTTAGATTTTATAACTTGGAATGTGAAGGGAAATGGTATGGTGAATTTTTTTTGCACATCATGTCCCCTCTATTTGGTGCAATAGGGGACATAAAAATTTCCCTTTCCCTCGTGAAGACAAGTGGTGAGTTTTTATTTGATGTGTAAGTGGAGGAGGGGGCTATAATGGAGCACCATGGACCGAGAGATGGTCGCATGTGGGTGCAAAAGGAAAAATGAGGGTGGGGAACATTTTTGTGCACCTCATGTCCTTTTGGGAAGGGTGCAATAGGTTTAAGAAAATTTTCCTTTCTCCTGGCTTAATAAGTGTCGTACATGCAAGTGTAGGTGGAGCAGGTCAACGCAGTCAAAGGTGCTTAAGAGTGAGTGTCTAAGTCATATGGGTGACTAGGAGGATAAATGGGGGGAGGGAGAAATTTTTTACACCTCATGTCCCTTTAGAAAGGTTAAAAGGGGACATTAAAATTCACCTTAGCCTAGTGATGTCATGTGTCCCTTTAGAAATTTTCCTAAGTACCGAAGAGCATAGCCATACCTTGAGACTCGGCTTGTAAAGGTCATAACTTGAGCTCCTGGATAAGTTTTTGGGTAATTATTCATATGATTTTTCATTTAAAATACCTTTGGAGAATAATGGTGAGGTTCCCAAGGATTTATTCTAACTGCAACACCTACAAATTGCTCCTTTTTCTCAGGATCACCTGGTGTGCATGGAAATAATGAGATCACCTGAGAAATGCATGATGCTTGAAGATGTTATTTTTTCTCTACCATGTAGGGGATTAAAATATATTTACAATGATATATTTTTTGGACCATAAATCATTTTTGATCTCTTGGAATCATTCCTTGAAGATCAGGTGCCTTTTTATGCAAGCTCCTTAGGCCTCAAAAACTAACTTTCGGTGTTCTAGCTTCTAAACCTCTGATTCTTTCCAAATTTTCCGTGAATCAATCGTCCAATGATCTAAACTCTTAAATATACCTCCATGATGAAATTACCCTTTTTTATTTCTCTGGTGATGATGCACTTGGCTTTATAAGGCCAATGAAATCCCTTTCTAAGTTTGATTGAAAACCTTCCTTGAAAACCTTTGCTCCAACATACTTAAATGATTTTTATTCTACTAAATAACCTAGGGGGACTGATGACATTCATAGATGACCCACTAAAGGGATATACTATACTTGACACTAAGGGTTAGGTTGATCTGGGGGTTTCAGGAAAGGTATGACATGAAAAATTTGTCACTAGGGTATAGTTGTCATGTTTTCAGATGAATTTTTCCCTTGTAAAAACATAGGACAACAATCGACTCGGGTACAACCCAACACATGACAAGAAGGAAAGATTGGTTCTTTGTAATGAGTGACACACTAAAAAAACCATGTTTCTTTAGGTGATTATACATCATACAGTGTTCAAGGGATTGGTTCCATTTCATTACCACTTGAAAAAATAGCTGTAAAATTACATATGTTTTATATGTCCCTGGTTTAACCAAAAAATTGTTATCTGTAATTCAATTATTAGATCACAATATTAAAATTCACTCTAATTATAAAGGCGGTAGAAATATGTGCCTGATTAGAGATAAGTCATGAAGCTCCAAATTTTTAGTAAAATATTCAAATGTGGTAAGAATGTTTTAGTTGGATTTTGATCAATGGGATGATAAAGCCTTTGTGGCTAAGGAAATTACATCAACATTGATCTATAAACTTCCTCTTTTAAACAATAAATAATTTCTATGTTGTGATAATGAATGATAAATTTAATAAGTTCCTTTTAACCAATATAATGTGTACTAAACATTCACAAAATATAAAAAATTGAGAGGTAGAAGGAAAAGGAGACACAAGATTTATCCTAGAGAAACCCGATGTGGGAAAAACTCCAGCTGGATAAGAAAATTACTTCCCTTTCACTATGTAATTCTCCAAAATACAAAGCTACTGCCAAAAATTGGCCTTTAAGAAGGATTTTAACTCATTATAATTGTATTTACTTGCTTACAATCGTTAAAAATGAAGAACTCAACTCTAAATGAGAAAACAAGAAAAGAACTCCAACTTCTCCTTTTTTGATCACACTTGAATTCGCTCAAAATCACTTGCTAGAATGAATAATTGAAATTGTATTTATAGTTTCTCTTCCCATGGATGGAGGATGCATTCTAGTGTCTAGAGGAGGCGTATGGAGGATGCAAATAGGTGTCTAGGCATCTGGAGTATGCAACCTAGCATCTGGGTGTTTAGAGGATGTAGAGAAGTAATGGCCTTCTTATGTCATTTGAAGGTGTCTAGATCACCATCAACTTAACTAAACCATCTTCAAAATAAAGAACATGCCAAGAATATGCACAATAACTATCAATAAGGAGAATACATAGAATTGGGTATTTTCATATCCATTTTTGGATCATACCTCCCCAATTTTAGTCTTGTAAGTCCCTAAAATATTTAAGGAATGATGAGTGAGGAAATTTCTTCCCCACATCTTCTCTGGAATACTACTTGGCCTTGGTAAGAAGCTGATATTTCAACCCTATCAACCACCTACCTCGGGCTTTGTACTTGGTCGGTGACTCTTTCAATATCTCTTGTACCTAGAGGTGTATCTTCTGAATTTTCTCAATGAACCTTTCATATTTATGGGTACCTATATCCACTTTTCCATCGTTTATACATGATAATCTCAAAATAATATCAAACGCACTCTTAGGAAAATAACCAAAATATGTCTCAAAAGAAATCATACTAGTAGAATCATGAACCACCATGTTATAAGATTTTTGGATATACACCACATTCTCATCCCAACTCCTAGGATGTTTCCTATTATACCCTCTCAAGACTTGGACCAAGGTATGGTTTACCACTTATGTTTTCCCATTTATCTACAAATGAAAAGTTGTAGACCTTTTCAGCATATTATCCATCTTCTCCCACAAGGTAGACCAAAAATTACCAAGGAACCTTAAGTCCTTGTCTGACATGATAGAATTAGGCAAACCAAAATGAACCCACGCATTAGCAACAAAAAATTTTGATGTATCATTGGTCTTCTCGCAAGTAATGTGAATACACTTTTTACCAAACCATTCTACTACCATAAAGACATACTCATGCCATTTTTTGGAAGTAGGCAAACTATCCATAAAATACATGGAGAAACTTACCCATGGCCGGGAACGAACTGATAATGGTATACACATCCCCAACTCTCCTTTGCTAGGCTTATATGTGCTATATAAAAAAACCATAATAAAGTTAGCAGCTATTATTTACATGTTTGGCCAATAAATATACCTTTGTAAGTACCCAATAGTATTTTTCACACCATAGTAACTAGCCATCCTTGAAGTGTGTGATTTTTCAAACAAAGACTGCAACTGTTGTTTCTCTTCATAGGCATCCTACATGGACTGCCTATAGAATCCTGAGTCTAGAAGTGGACTATAGGGTAAAAATTGTATCACGTGCTTAATTGGCCTATTTGGGGGCATCCTCATATACTCTCCCTTGAACTGATGAACCAAATCTTCCATATACTTTTCCTCTTTGTTAGTAACCATGCTACAAGTGGTCTCAGATGAAACAACTACCTCTTCTTGAATATTAATCAAAATAAGAAATGAAAATATCCCACTAGCATTAATATTTCCAGTATGATTAACATTCCAAGAACATGGAGGAAGGCAGGTTTGAAGATCATGGAGGAAGGCAGGAGGGTTTTGAGAGTGCGGTTTAAGCAGCTCTGGTTGCGGAATGTCTATCAAAAGGCTGTGAACTAGCTAATAAGGCACCGTTAAGTGAGGGAGAATCGGCTAAAGGTGTTATTATTGGATCTAGAGCCTGGATTGATATTCTTAAGGTACCTCCTAAAAAAATGTGGGTCCTCATCATGCATGTGATCTGAATTTTAAAAGTACACAAGATGTTGAGCGGGTGACTGTACGATGGAAAAGTGACAAGTGAGCGTGGGAATCTACAAGCAACTCTTCCTCACACCTGACCTCCTGAGGTCGTCCCGAGACAGCCGATAGGGATTGAATATGCGTGGGATGCAGAAAAAATAGTTAGGCAATCTGATGTCTTCGACACGCACTAGTGGAAATTGTGAATCTAAGGCAAAGAAGGCCCTTCTAACTTGAACTGGTGTGATAGATCGATCAGCAAGGATGACTACTCGAAGGCTCCAATCAATATCAAGCTCTGGCGTGATTCGGTCTATGGGTTGTGGAATACATGGAAAATGACCTGGGATAGTTTCGTGTATGTTTCCAGATAAGTTCATAGGGTGGATGGTAACTATATCTGACTCTATGGGTGATTCTCTGGCTTAGTCCAGAATTCCCTAGCTTCGTTAGCTGCTATGTCTAACAAGGATAATTGTTCAATAATGATAGTTGGAAGTGGAGTAGATCTGAATACTAGTGTACGTAAGCCAGCGTCAATGTCATACTGACCAGTAGATTCATTGGGTTGAGAGATTTGTGGGTCACAACCGTAGATTCGTGGTTGTTGTGGTCCTGCTATGGTCATGTGTAGAATCAATCCCTAATCCCTAGTATCTAGTAATTGTATGTTTTCTCAGCTTCTATATTCAGAATAAATAATTGTGTGATCTTCTCAGAGTATCTTATAGGCGTTTGTGTAACCTGAATTCTCAAGCTAGTATCTATGTTTGTGAGAGTATCCCCTGCTTCTAGCTGTGGGACCAAAGGGTCACAACCGAATGTTTGCTCTCTTTCAAGCCTCTCTACAGTCCTGTGGATATATACCTAGGGTAATCTGTAGTTTGGTTGATTTGACCAAAACATGTGCGCTTTATTGTCTTCTATGTTTAACCCACTTAACTGGGAACCAATTTGTTGTAAGTTTACCATTGTTCGGAA
The DNA here is from genome assembly GCA_019776745.2 of Taxus chinensis. Lineage (NCBI taxonomy): Eukaryota > Viridiplantae > Streptophyta > Pinopsida > Cupressales > Taxaceae > Taxus > Taxus chinensis. Next base: position 527,474,641 of record CM034152.1, read on the forward strand.
GACTTGGATCCTGAGATTTTGATCTATATCAGTTATTGCTGTGATGATATTGGGCTAGGGCATGATTGGCTTGAATACGTATTCTCTGGGCTCTCTAGGTCCCATGATTGTCATACAAAAGAAAGTTATATAAATCTAACTAATGACAGAATAAACTAATTGTGAAAGATATGTCTATGTATATTCCTAAATCTGATATATCTATCTACTAAATAGAATTTAAAGAACAACTATCTAATATATCTATAATTGACAGTTTAGAATAACAAATTAAAACAAACAAGATAACTGAGTATAGCTATTTGTCTGTGCAACTATGAACCTATTCTAAATAATGAAACAATTGATCTAGTCTATTTGCAAGACTCTCAATCCTACCTCAGAAGTGAGAAATGAATCATAGTTTCTCAGAAACTATCAATCCCCACAGCTTCCCTGGCAATATCGAAAGTAAAATTGACTGAAATAAAGTGATTAGCTACTCTATTTGATATGTTTCTAATTAGAACTTTGAAATCTAGAACCTGGATTCTGCAGAACAGTGGCGAATCCGATGGTGTGTGTGGCTATGTCCCCTCGGTGTGATCTCCTCATTCCTTCGTGTTCACTTGGATCTAGAAAAACGTGTAATGCTAGCATCAACATAACTATATATTGGGACAAAGGCAGCTTAGGATACAGACTGAATACAATACAAGTAGGAGAGAGATAGCGCAAGAGTACAGAGCTTGGCTTATGCAATTCCTAGCAAGATTTATTGCGAGTCATGCAACATAAAACATCCAGAACCTGAAACTATCCTGTTTGAAGAATGAAACCTGCAACTCTAATGGCTTCCTATTGAAAACAAACTATTTTACTCCAATGGATTGGATGAAATATCAACAGCATTTGTACAAGATGGATATGTGGCTTCCTAACAACAAAACAACACTAACTAGGCATGCAATGAAAGAAACTAAGAATTCTAAATAAACTGAAAGACTAATCTATTGCATTGAGAAATTCAGAGGCAAATTTGAGGGGCCATTTTCTTGAGCACAAGCCAACTATTTATAGCATTTGCATTTACCCAAGGTAAAAACCAAATTGATCTCTTAAACTATAAACAATGGCAAAACACTATTCCAGGGAACCAGAATCATTAATGCAAGCTTATGGCGGTGAAAAAAAGCTGGTAAACATTGAAATTTACGTGAGTCATGTTAAAAGAGCATTCTAGAAAACACATAAAGGACTGCCGCCCTGCTTAGGGCGGTGTTCACGAGACCGCCACCCAAGAAGGGCGGCGGTTTCATAACTAAAGAGCAAAAGGCCAAGAAAAGAATGAAAAAGAGAAAAAAAGCACGCGGGGGCTAAGTGGGGCATGCGGGATGTTAATGCACACTTTGGGAGCTTTTCCGGATCCCGAACACCTTGTGAGGAGACTTGTGTCATCATTGGGGGTACGTGTTATGTTGTTCTGACGGTGCAGTACCCTACAATTTTGGGTACGTACATATTACCCCTCGGAGAAGCGTTTTAGCCATAAAGAGGCGTAAAATGGTAGGTCTGAGTATGGCGGTCCCGAAATGGGAAGTTGAAAGTTATACCTGATACGTCCATGTGTCGAAATGACGCCATCCAAAATTACCGCTCCCTACAAAATGAAAAGAGAACTCAAGTGCAGATAGACAAGATAGATCGGAAAATAAACGCTAAAATAATGGGAAATGAGGATGTACCATTTGTGCGGGGGTAAGAACTTACCTCTGTCGGTGCTCCAAACCTACGAAAAAAACATTCAAAACAAGTCAGGCTGCTATATATATGAAAGTGGGCCCATTTTCCTATTCATTTGTGCGTGTTGATTTGATTGATTCTGAGCTCTGAGACCCACGGTGATGGTTTCTTATGAGAGTAGAGTCAAAATGTTCGTGGCGAGATAGCGATCATGCCTCTGTGTGCAGATCATCGACCCGTGAGATCACAGGTTAGTTTTCCTCAATTTATCGTTTTTACCCCCTCAATTTTAAAATGCTAAAATCTTTGTCGTGGGGGGTTATTTTTGAAAATGTTAGGTTTAAAAGGTCCATCTAGGGGGGCACCTACTGGGTAGGCCTTGTTTTAGTAAAAATGGTCCTCTTTTGGCATTTTTTGGGCTTTTTAATTTATAAAACCCGCGTGGGTTTTCGGGACACGACTGCCACCCTGCCCAGGGCAGCAGTTACACAACCACCGCCCTGTTCAGGGTAGTGGTTACACAACCACCACCCTTAAGGCGGCAGTTACAAAACCGCCTCCCTGCTCAGCAGGGTGGCGGTTTTGCACAGAATGCCAAAAGAACATCTGTTTGAGATTGTTTTTGCATTTTTACAATTTCTATGTGTTTTTCATGATTTTTCTAGTATTACTTGGATGCTAACTTGCTTTGTTTTGTGTGTTTTTGGGTGTATGCAGGTGAGAGAGGAGTATATTTGGTGGAGCCGAGAGAGGGAGTGTGACTGGCTCCCAGCAATACTAGATGCACTTTCACAGGATGAGGAGGACACTCTTCAGAGGGTCGGGATACTACGTATCTCACGTGTTCCACATGTTACACCATCCAGTCACATTCTTTGTGACTTATTCTCCTATTGGGATGCTAATCAGAACACCTTCCGATTACCAGGGGTTTGAGGTGAGTGGACCATCACACTAGAGGATGTTTTATCGTATTCTGGGGGGTCCCGATCATTGGGAGACGTCTTACCCTTGAGACAGCAGTTTCACGGGCCCAAATAACACAGTGGGCCGCTTATATGGGAGATGCAGTCATCTCCACGGGTTCAAAGAAGGGGGTCAGAGTTTGGTCCATTCCTAGTTTGCCCATCCCCTTGCTTCACCAGGCTATTATGGGGATCCTTGCCTCGAGACTGATCGGGGACAAGGGAGGAGACACATTACTATAATGCTGGTCCCCCATCATTGCACAGATAGAGGGACATGGCCGGATTTACACCTGGGGAGAGGATATACTTGGGACTACCTACCACGACGTTATACATGGGTAGTCTGTTTACAGGGGCAATCCTTGAGCCACCCGACCCTGGTCATGAGTTGGGTCTATGAGCACTTCATCCCCTATGGCAGAGGTGTAGAGGTGACAGATCCCGGAGCTGTGAGGGTAGCTAGATGGACAGATATGTCGGTGCTTAGAGCACCTCATCAGCCAGTTGCTTCTTTGACCACTGATGACATGGAGGCCACACCATATCAGACCATGGCAGGCATATGGGGCGAGGAGGCTCTTACTTTGATCTCCTGCTCCACCACAGGGAAGCTTATTGACAGAGTGGGGCGAGTGGAGATACACCCCTTTGGCCGAGTTCCTCAGCAGTTTGGCCTACCTTACATGGGCATGCTTCCCCTGGTAGCACCACTATACAGGTCAGTTCGAGAGGCCATAGGGGGTCCTAGAGGCCGGGGTTGGATAGTTGTTACTCCTGGTGTTCCTATTGCAGCCAGGAGGGTAGTACATGCTCGAGGGAGAGCTGGTGCGCCTCAGGAACCTTTTATTAAGATTGCTACAGGTCCTGACCATAGCAGCAATGACCCCATCGACATAGACTCCGAGTCCGAGGAGTTTACAGGGGGAGAGACTGAGGACGAGACTGAGGAGGACAGTGATCCTAAGTGGCATGACACTCAGTATATCATGCAGGCAGCTAGGGGCCGAGCAGAGTGTAGAGAGAGTTACTCTGGTTTCAGAGGAGCCACTCTCCTAGGGCCATGGTGGGGAGGATGAGTCCGTTGTAGGATGCCACATTGCTCTAGCCATGGGGGGAGCACCTCAGTCAGTGGCGGCATCTATGGTAGGTGCTGACCCTAGAGATCCATCCTGGAGGCCTGGTGATTCGATTAAGTTACCACCCTTCTTTTTAATGTTTGTTTTTAAATAGGATTGCCTTAGTTACTATTTCTCCTCTTGTTTTATTTCTAATTTGTTTTCTCCTTTGTTTGTAGAGACCGCCAATGAGTGGCGAGACCTGATTCACAGGGTATGTACAGATACCCTGATGATCCCCATGGAGAGGACCCATGCAAAGTTGTCTGTGGATGTTGGGGAGCCCTCAGAAACTGGTAGACACACTGACATCTTTACCCCAGTCTGGCACGTGGCCAGGATGGTATCGACTCTTCGCACAGAGCTAGCGGGGTATAGGACAGTTGAGCACTTGATGAGGAGTCATTCTCGTGGCGAGACTGCGGCTACCCCTCAGGATCCTGAGCCCTCCATGCACTCAGAGTGCCGTCATAGCCAGATTCCTAGGCACGGGCATGCACCTTCGGAGGGGTATCATAGGGGTTAAGAAGCCACTTGGCTCTCCTAGATTTTTTATGATATATTCTTTTGTATATCCCAGGGTCTTTGAGCATTTTGACCATGCTTAGCGCATGATGGCATTGTATAGAAACTTTGATTATTTATATATTTATATTCTTTTTGGATCAGACTTTTTGCATTTATGGCTTACTTGAATTTCTGTTTCCTCATGTGAACTGTGATATTATGCTTATATGCTCTTTAGAATGTATGCAATGGAGAACAAATGATGCAAGTGTTTACTTTCTTTTGTATTTTATGATGCTGATATATGATAATGTAGATACAATGTGATTTTGAATCTAAAGCTTCTTGTCAAGCAATTTTTGACACTTCATATTTGACTTGGAAAAGTGGTGAAAGATAAGCTGATAGAATGAGCAGATAAACTATGCCCTTACTCCTACCCCCACGGAACTAGTAAGATGGCAAGGGCTCATCACCGAGGAGTGGAAAGCACAAAGGTATGAAATGTGTTGAAATGATAATGATAAAGATAAACTAAGCTTTGGCGGAAACAAATTAGGATGCCACAAAGCCACTCCACTCGAGTGACTCATAGTTTTTGGCATGTAACTTGCTTTTTGTGGTTTATCTAGACTTAAGATCCTTAGTAGATGGGCCCATGGGAGACAAACTATGGGTTTTTGAGGATGTTTAATTCTCTTAGAATTTTGGCCATTAATTCATTTGTTTTTGGACTCAAGACTTTAAGATGTGATGTTTGTCTATGACCTTTTACGTTTGTTTTCATGAGGACCCCCCACAACTTGCCCCATGCTACTAGTAAGAAGCGTGGTTTATCACCATAGGCAAGGCATAGGCGAGTAGAGTAGTAAAGAGGCATTTCCATCCTTTGCCCACCTACGTACCACTAGTAAGAGACGCAAGTCATATCGAAGGCTGGGGGGAAAGGATAATGTGTTAAATTTAAAATTTTCTGATTTTGATTCTATATTGACTTATTTACTGAGGCAAAATGTTAGTGTGGCTTTTTCCAAAGAGAATACATACGGGATAGATGTGACACGATTGATGAAGCTTTAAGAACAGACCATAGAAGACACCCATCCTAAGAAGAAACCAAAAAAGTGAGAACAAGAAGACAGACCTTGGTATGGGTACCGTGTTTAAGGACTTTGTCATATCTAGCTTTATTTGATGAGATGGTTCCGAAATAATTGACGATATCATGGGAAAGGGAGAGAAGTATGATTAGAGCGTGGCAGTTATGCCAATACCATCCAGAAGGTTGTAATGAATTGCTTTGAGGAACAAATTCCTGATCACAATTTTTGTACGAAACAAGCGGACAAATGATCCTAATCTATATGAAGAGTAATGTAGAATATAATTATACAAGTAGTGCTAGCTTCTGATGCGTAGGGGGGGAAAATTTTCGTTTGAGGTGCAGGGAATGACTGTTTCACCAAAAATTCTCACCTTCTAGTGGCATAAGAGATATGCACCATTTTCCTAGTCCTTAGGACTTGGTATGGGCTCAACCATTTGGGCCGGAACTTCCTCTCGTCGACTTTTATTGATCCGGCTATCTACTTAGAAACTAGATCACCTTCATATATGTCGCACTCATATTATACCTTTTGTTATACTGCTGACACATCCGGTCAGCATAGACTTTGTGCCACTGTCAGCATTCTAACATAGTTCAGCTAGGCTTCATAGTTGGGAGAGACGTGATCTCTAAAGCGTTTCATCTAGAATCCCTGGTAATGAAATGTGGAGACGCGGGTAGTTCAACCCTAAAGCGGGAGAACTGCTTTCCCCGAATACTAGCAAGAAAGAGTCGCTCCCTGTTGGTTTTCTTAGAGGTCAGTGGGGCCCATAATGCGGATATAACTTCAAATTTAAAGCTCGTTTGTTTTCTTTCACCGTTTAAGGAGGAATATCTTTTAATGTTGGTTTGTCGCCTAGCCTGTCCATTGGATGAGGGTAATACAGAGGGTTGTATGATGGCTTATTTTAAATTTATTGAATAATGCGTGAACTTCGTCATTTTAAAGAAGTCCCTTATCGAGGATAATGACTTGCGGGACCACCGTACCTGTAAATGATTTGGTCAAAATGAACTTGGTGATTACAGAACCCGGTACAGTAGTAAGAGGCATGCCTCTACCCACTTGGTAAAATATTCGGTGGCTCATCATTATAAAATTATGGCCATTAGGGACGAGGGGGAATTTCCCTGTAAATTAGGCCCCAGTAGAAAAGGCCATGGAGAGAGAGTGGTTGTAGAGTTGTGTCGGCATGTGAATCTATGAGAGAATTCTGGCAGTTATGGACCACCTTCGTACAAACTCTACGGCGTCATCCTAGAAGTGGCCAACCAAAAATAGCCCATTCGAGTATTGTACGAGTGGTGGCTGGCCACCAAAGTTGACCTCCACACCATTCACTGTGGAGATTCATGGAGAATCTTTGGATTCTTCTATGTCGGCACATCTTAAAGCATGACATTGAATGCTTTTCGATAGAGCACTGCTCATTGATGATGTATTTAGCTACGATAATGCATAAACAACCTTTTTCGGGCAGTTTGTAGCACCTTATGGATATTACGGTCCATGCTATAATTAAGTATCAGTGTACAAGGACACTCAGAGATAGAAGGTTGGTTTTCGATGTAGTATACGCATAATTTGGAAAGTGATCTACTAGATTCGCATCCATCCAATGGATTATCAGGCTAACCAATCCGCGATGATTTTTCCTTTAACTGACTTCTGATTTACGAACTTTAATTCAAATTCACACATTAAGGTTATAAAGCATCCAGCCTTTTTAGAAAAGGACCCTTGCGTGAGGAAGGTCTGTAAATGGTCTGTTTTTACAATGACCTTTGTTTCTGGATTTTTAACATGTAATGTCTAAGCGTTTTGTTGCTGCCAAGGGAATGCAAGACCTTCTCATTCTCCTGTGTGTGTGTGTTTTCATAGTCAAGTAATGCCTGACTGATGAAATAGATCACACGTTCTCTATTGTCATCATCTTCTTGAGCCAGCATATAGGCTAGCGAGACATTGGTGGCTCACGAATATAAAATTAACGGGTGATCTGGTTAAGGTGGCATTAGCGTAGGTAGTGATAACAAGAAACACTTAACTGCATTGAAAGCTTCATTGCAGTATTTGGTCCAATCAATGCTATAATCTTTCTTGAGGAGATTTTGATTGGATGAATGGCAAAATAAGTACAGGATGAATCTCCGAATCGCACCAAGTGTTTTTAGCAATGATACGTGATTCCTTATCGTCCGAAGGTTTGGGGGACCATTTCGAGAACAGCCTTAATTTGGTTGGGTCAACATCGATCAAATGATGATATAATGTAACCTAGGAGCTTCCCTCCTGTCACACCAAAGACACAATTTCTGGATTTAGCATATTGACTCTGTATTCTATCAGACGTGATGAAAGAATGACGCAAAGCACTTAGGATGGTAACACGCTTCTTGGCCTGGCCAACAAGTCATCTACATGAGGATTCCACAATTTTATGAATAAGATCATGAAAGATATACGTATAGCCCGCTGGTATGTAGTGCCAGCGTTCTTGAAGTCTGAAGGGTCATAACGCATAGCAATAGGTCCCCCAAGAGGTTATAATGTAGTTTTAGCTTGATCTTGTTCGGGATATTCGGATTTGATTGTATCAGAGAATCCATCCATGAGAGACAAAAGCTCAAATCTAGCTGTTGCATCAATAATGGACATATATGGATGGATGGGAAGTCGTCTTTAGGACATGCTTTGTTAATGTCTTGAAAAGTTATGTAGATGCAATCTTTCATTCTTTTTGAGAATTGGAAGGATATTAGATTACCCACTGAGAGTAATCAACTGGTTTGATGAATCCTACTT